>PVJH01002822.1:0-157748 GCA_004026705.1 Nesogale talazaci
GTACTTCTCAAACTGACAGATGATTGGGTGACTGCCATAGAATGTGAGTGAGGGGGAAAAAAACAGAAGACACTCAGTGAGATAGATCAATAGATGGCTACAAAAATAGGCTGCAGTAAAGCAACTGTGAGGGCACTCCAGAACTGGACAGCATTTCATTCTGCTGTCCACAGGGTCACTCTGAGTCAGAGCTGACCCGGTGACACCCAGCAACAAAACACAAATACATCAAGCTCCATTTTTAACATTGCCAATCTTCACACTCACCACTCACCCTCAACCTACATTGTCTCTTTACTTTTCTATTCTTATCCAAACACTACAACAAATATTGTAGAATTCCACTTACAGGACATCTTCAAAATGGTAAATGCAGAGACAAGAGTAGGTTAGTGGTTACCAGAGCTGGGTGAGAGGGGGAGCATGGGGTATTGTTTGAGGGGTACAGAGTCTCTGTTAAGGGGACTGGAAGTATACAGAAATGGGCAGTGGCGGGTGCTGCTGCACATAGTGAGTGTGATCACTGAGTGTTACTGTGGTGAAGGTGCTGTGGGAGTCAGCTCTTACTCTCACATGGTAATCTTGTAGAGGTAACGCAGTCTGATCCTGCACCAACCTCACACTGGTCATCCTTGAGCCCACTGTTGGAGCCACTGTGTCAGTTCATCTCTGTGACCAGCTGCTTTATCAAATGTGTCCTTTTCCAGAGGCTGGTCCTTGCTGACACCTGTCCATTTGTGATGGATATTGTTTACTGGTCCATTTGTGAGGGTCTGTGTCAATAGTCCATGAAAAATTGGTTGATGTGGAGATGTTTTATTGTTTCTTTTACCATATAAAAAATGCTAAGCTAAATATAGCAGTCTCTGTCTACCTCCGAACAATACAGCAGCTCCTTTGCCTTTCTCTTTGGGATTGTAGCATCTGTACCACACATTTGGAGATTTCATTAACTACAGCCCTACATTCATCTCCCAGCACCCACCTCTCAGTTGACCTTATTATTGTGACTTGCACATTATGAGAATACCAGCAGGCTCATGGTGGACAGATTTCTGCAGAGTTTTCAAATGAAGACAGACGAGGAAAAGGACTGCTGATCTACTTCTGAAAATCCTAAATCTTATGGATCATATTGGAATATTGTCCCACAGAGTTGGAAGATGAGCCAAAAATACACTCAAAATACCCAAGGACTACAACAATAGATTCAAACATTCGAATAATGGAGGAGACAAAGCAGGTAGAGGCATCAAAGCCATATTCATTGATCTGTTGAAAACAAGGTCACCATGGGTCAGAGCTGACTCAGGGACAGGTAACAACAGAACAGAGCCAATGTCTAATGATTTCATAGAAGTCTGTGCCACCAACAGCAGGTGAGTCCTTCCACGTTAAACCATGTTGTAAGCTTCATCCAGGCCCTCCCTTCTCTCCGTGTAGCACAATGTAAGGTACATGAACTAATTCACTGTGTTTGCCACTAATTTATAAGGTCAACAGATGACTAGGCTTCCACAATAATCCAATGTGGACCAGGAACCAGGGTCACTGAAAATTAATCAGAATTAAATGGAAATGAAGTTGACTGGGTTTATTGGACCACTTTGTATAGGAGAAGAGTTGACAGTTTAGCAAGCTGAGTTCTTGAAAAACAAATGAAAGTCGGCATTTTAGCCACTGCAGTTATTGAAGGGAAAAAGTCATCCAGAAATAAGGAAAAGCTCTCTAGCAGTAGTATGACTTGGGGAGAAAGACTGGGTTTTCTCCTCCAGGAAAGAGTGGCAGTCTCAGAAACCCAGTTGAGGGTCCACTGCATCAGACAGGATCCTCAGGAGCTGGGATTGAGTCCCCAGCAGGGAGTTTTAAGTAGTATGACTCTATCCAATCCCTTCGTGGGCCCTTGGCCATTCCCAAGCACAATGAAGCTATTTATTCGGATGCTCCTATCTAGGACACACCTGAAAACAAAAGTGCAGTCTTAGAAGACCCCTAGCAAGTAGAGTCTGCAGACTATCCCTTTGGACTCTTCTCTGCACAAGCAGAACACCGGAGCGCCTCTTCCCAGTTACCAAGTGAGGTGCTCTATTGGGGCGCTGCCAGGATTTTGCTGTTGCTTCTCCGAGAGAGTGTTCTGAGAGGACCCATGAGCACAAGCACCAAAGGATTCAAAGTTGAAACTTTTCAGTCATTTCAATTTTTAATACCATTTAAACTGTGAAAGAAGGCAGTCACCAGGAAAAAAGAAAAGAAAATCCAGATCTTAAATGTTTTTCCTCTTTCAATTAATTTTTCTGCTACCAAGAAAGCATTGGATATCACCTTTCAAGCTCACATAAAAGATGCTCAAAGCACAACAGCACCCTTAGAATGTCTCCTCCTGGCAGCACTGGGGAGCTAGTGTGAGGTTTTCAGCCATCAATTGCTTCAGCAAAGCTAGCCTTTGTGGGAAAAGGAAAAAAAAAACCATATACTTAGCATATTGAGAAGCTGAATTAAAAGGGGGGAGGGGAGGAAATTGTTGTAATTATGTGAGAGCTTTGGCAAACAAATTCCTTGGAGGAATTTGCATACTCTCTTTAAGGAATCCCCAGGCCCAAAGTACCTATTACTCTTTTCAGCTCCAGTCTTGAATAGCAAAGAGTTTGTCCAGGATTTGCATAAGGGAACAGATGACTATGAGCATGCTTCATGTTTGGTACAAAACGCTGTTTGTGGAGGAAAGGGCTTTACCATGTGGGCTGTAACATTTGAAAGGTGCCTGGTCTAGCTGGAGAAAATGGGGGTTATCACTCAGGCTGCAACAACCAAGTGAAAAGCAGGGCACTGGTCAAACAGGCCTCCAGCGCGCCAAGCAATCCTTGTACATACAGGTACCTCCATTGAAAAGGTTTTCTCCGCCGGATCCGTAACACATCCACCTAGCCGATGAAAACAGTCCCACGTGTGGTTCAAGACGATGATGCGAGTCTCTCTGCTTTATTTCAGGGAAATAAAGAATCCATGAGGGAACATCCAAAATAAAGACTGGTTTTTAAAAGTTGGTTTAAATTTGAGGCAAATGTGTGTCTGGCTTTAATTAGGGAGAAATTGGCTAGGTAATCAACCATGAAAAAAAAGGTGCGAGCAAGACTTCCCATTAGAGGAATTTAAGAAACATTAAATACCCATTTCTACGTCATAATGGAAAAAGACTTTTGAGAAAGCAATATAGGATCCTGGATCAAAGCAATTATTTCTGTATGGGAGAAAATCCCTAAGTTTCCATGAGAATTACTTGGAGCATATCATTCTTCTCCAAAGTGGCTATTTTTACAACACAATGAATAAAATACCCTATTCTTAAAGGAACTGCCTACCAACTGGAGAAAATTAGCCTCGCCATTAAAAGAAGCCTATTTTTGTCAAGCCTTTCCAAAGCAAACAAGTCAGCAGCCGTTCTGGGAATGTGAATCCACGAGCTCTGACAGCAGCGGTCCAAAATGAAAGGTTTGTCAGAATGGGTGGGCGGAAGGCAGAAACCAATGTGCACAAACATTTTATACCTCACAACTTTGCAAGCCTGAAATGCTCTGTAACCTGGGTAGGCCTAGTGCAACCACCCACTTGTTAAAAAGGAACATTTTCTAAATGAATACGTGAGAAAACAGTTTTTTCAATAGCTTATAAAGTGGAAAAGGTATTTACATACATATATGTGTATATATTCATACACACATATATGTTAACTTCTTGTGAATCAGGTAAAGGTTTAGAGAGCAGATCTTTAATTTTTACTATGAATAACTCATGCACATTTTGGTCCAATTCATACACTACAACCTGCTCAATGTACATTCACTTATCCTACTTCCTCCCTGAGTTTCCTGTTTCCATTCCTCTTTTCTTAACCCTCTGAACTTTGTCTGTGGGTAAATGCTGCCCTTTGATCTTTTTTTTTTTGTTTTTTTGGCATCACTGCTCTCCAGTGGTGGGAGTAAGAGGCCCAGCCCCACTGCTGGAATTGAACCTCCGTCCCAGTGGGCCACAGTCCCGCGCACAACCACTACACCATCGGGGCTCAGCCAAAGTACTTGCATTTTTATTCTTACAAGGTCCCTTTTTATTATTAGGGACCCAAATGCCCTTTTTTTGGGGGGGGGGGGGGGGGCATCACTGTTCTCAGGTAGTGGGAGTAGGAGGCCCAACCTTTGCTCCTGGTAGCTGAACCACTATGCCACTGGGGCTCCCTTTGATCTTAAATGTCTGGTTATTGTTCACTTCCAGACCTGAAGGGTGTCTAAGGGCCACTGTGTTGGGGGTCTATCTGCCCAATAAAGCCTGGTCTCTTTTAAGGTTGTAGGTCCTGCTCTCCACTCAATCCAGTACCCTCTGATGTGATCCTTTTCAGAGTTGTTGGAAGTGGTACCCAGACACCACTTAGTCCTGGCCTCAAGGTGGTGGAAACTGGTGATCGTGCTGTCTATTAGTCTGTCCATATCTTCCCATTTCCATCACTCTTATTTCCTCCAGACAGAGGAGGATGAACAATTGTCTCTCAGATAGTTGATCATAAGCTTTTTTAAAAACCAAGTCATGTTCACCAAAGTAGGATGCAAAGCATTGTCTATGTGAACTATGTGATGTCAGTTGACTGTGGTGCCCCCTCCCAAGACTATGGTCCAGAGCCCCCCATGTCCAGCAACTCATTTCCTAAATGAGGTTGGCTATATGTAAGGTATTTTCATAATCTTTCTCCCTATAGAGTACACCACATCCTTGGCTCTATCTGTAGCAATATTCATAAATAATCTCAGTAGTAAAAGCACTAGACCTCGATTTTATAAAGCAACCAAAAATAAAATGATATCCAAACTGTCCTCTGCTAGACACTCTACAATGTTAGTAAGTTCTCTGCAAAAGGAGTTCAGTGCCCAGGACTTCCTCGGGTGCATGCTGCATAACCTGCTTCCAGGTGAAGAGTCCCAGGGCACATTAGTATGGCCCATGCCTGAGGAGGGCTTCTGACAAAGCTAAATTCAACACTGCTCAAAGATCAAAGTTTATGGAAAGAATGAATGAAAAGATACTGGAATGTTTCCTGGAATCATGGAAACCACTGTCAGTGGTTTCTTGTCACTTGTCACTTCCCAGCAAGCCTACTGGCCAGAGTAGAACTGAAACATGGGGTTCCTAGACTATAATTCTTTATGGGAATAGGCAGTCTCCTCTTTCTCCCATGGAGTGGGTTTGAACCAACAATCCTGAAGTTAGCAGTCCGATGTAAAACTCATGTAGTACCACCAGCTTTTCTTTCTCTCCCCATACATCTTATTTATATTATTATTCAATCCCCTTGGGAATAATTTGTGCACATGAATTGACTGACTGATTCACGAAACAGCAGAGCCAGAGACCAACAGAACGTCAGAGAAGACAACAATAAAATATCCACGGTGGTCATCTGTAGGCTGTAGGTTCAAATGGTTACATTTTCAAAACAAACATATAACATCCCTTACTCAGGTGGAAACAGAGCATTCACTTAGGATAATGAAAGCTCCGCATTTTCAATTTTCCTTTGTTTTAAGCAATTCGGTCATCTATTGGCAACTGGTTTGAATATACCCAAATGTGTTGGCACACAGATACCATTATATTAAATTGAAAAGAAGTAGAAGAAAACCAGCCATCTATTTCCATGTATATACCAGCTATAAAGAAATGCAGTCACCTTAAGTATTCCTCTCGGATTTCTGGGGTCCCAGGAAAATAAATGAACTGAATGCAGTACTGGCACAGGATGAAGAGAAGCCTCAGCCTCTCTAATTTCCTGTTTGTTCTCTCAGATGCCAACCATTACACAGCAGACTTTGAGAGAAATTTAAAATGTGTACAGATAACATAAACACTGCTGAGTGTCTTTATTTTCTCATACAAAAGATAGTATAAATAGAGGAGGAATACTATCTTGAAAGCATTCCTCTGTCTCGGAGACAACACCACATCTCTCCTTTGAAAGATCTTTAATTCCTATAATTTTGAAGATTCATGTTTCACTGAGATAAATAATCATCTGCATAAATATTCTTTTTGATAAAGGAAAACTACTTTTGTGCTACCTTCTTCAGCTATAATTTTTACTACCCACTTTTATTTTTTGAATGCTACAAGTCCGTCATGTTGACCTTGACAATGCATTCATTTCCTATGATCAATCATACAATATTCTACAAAGTAACTAAAAGAAATAATTATGCTCCAGATGGCGTCTGCGGTCTTGAAGGCTTGTCTTCAAGCAAGCACCCCTCTATGTGAGGCATCAATAAGTCCACCCAGAAGCAGCACACCGGCCTGTGTGGTCTAAGGATTGAAAAAATATAAAATCCAAATCCTAAGGGGGGAACAGCATCAGAGCTTAAATTCTGACCACCTGGCTTACAGAAGTTTCTGAATAACAACAGAAGTCCAAAATCCATTTGCAAGGTCGACACGTGGATTAAGTCTCTGGAAAAAGCCTCTCTGACCATAGGCAAGGTAGTGATTAGCTTGCTATCAGGCAGAGAGCATGTTAAAGTTGAGGGTGCTGGAAGTAGCTAGGTCAAAATGGAATACCATATCATTTGATCTCCCTTTTGATTCTTTTTAAGTGTTTCAGTTTTCCATACAATTTTATTTCTCTTCAAATGCGGTTTTTCTGTTTTGTTTTGCTGCTATTCTTTTTGTTTGTATTTTGTATGGTTTTCTGTTTGTGTAATCCAGGATAGGTAAATATCTAGACACAGTAGTTGGACTAATAGGGGCATGGCTGGGGAAGTTGATAGACAATGGAGACTACCAATGATCCTAAGAAAGAGGAAAATGTTGTAAAACTGGTTGCAATGATAATGGTACAACTCTTCTTAACACATTAAAGACTGGATATTTTAAAATCAAGAAGTTAAAAATCAAGCAACAAATCAAAGTGAAGGGATGGGGAAATAGTGGAGATCTGAACCCCATCTGCAAGTTAACGCATTAAAGATTGAGCAAACTCAGGATCCATCCACAATGTATGAATATGGCTGAATGCTTAAATTGTATAACATTTAAATTGCATGCTGATAAAACTATTTTAAGTGAAAGGAAAGTTATCTGTAACTGAATAAAATACCATTTTAATAAAGAAGTTAACCATCTATACGGAAACTTGCCCAAGAACTTTACTAATGAATTCATAGAACACAACACATAGAGGAGTGGAGGCTGCTCCTCCCTGGTCATGACCCCCACTGTCACTGCTGTCACTGGGCGGACTCCATTCAGGGCTTCCAAACAGTTCATTCTGGCTCATTTCTTGCTAAAAACTTGTCAGTTCCACCCAAGAGATAGTGAAATCTGAATCCACATTTTAACAAAATCCCCAGATGATTCTTACAAACCCGTAGAGGCTTTAGAAAGTTTGTGGCAAAGTGGAGTTAATTAATAATGGAACTATTCCTCGGCTTTTTTGAAGCTCGCCCTCTACCCTTGCCTGCATTCCTGTTAAAATGTTGAATCTGATTCTACACGTTGAGGGTTGAAAGGCACATTCTCTGCAAGGGACCAAAGCAGGATGAACTGGTTCAAAGTCCGTGGCTCCATTACCAACACCCAAATTGGCTTAAGTGGTCCACTCACAGATCCACGGCTAGTCAGGGGCAACCCAGGGCCAGATGGCAGTTGCCAGAAGACAAAGGTTTGGAGGCCATAAATGAGAACTCACTGAGTTCATTAAGGCAACAACTGCATCTCCGCCGTGGCAAGAACAAAGAGGCAATATTTATGTGAGGATGAACCCACTCCATCTGTGCCTGGCACACGCAGCTTTCCCTTCAGTGTATTTATTAGGCTTGCACTTCAACTTGCTCAGCCTGTTTTCCAAAGGACTCTTAACTTATGCCAGAAAAAAATCTCCTGTTAGCTCAGCTCAGCTTTCATAATCTGATAAGCACTAGACTATATGTACTGTGTGTGCTGGGGGAAAGAGGATTCAAAATGCCTAACAAATCTGGAAGAAGTCATTCTCTTTCCCAGACTTGTGCATGAAAAGTCAATGTAAATTTTCTACAAGTGAAAAGGGTGGTCTTTTCCTTTCTAACTGGGAACAACATGAAAACTGTACTCTGAATCGAATATTTTAATTGATACTTCCTACACAAAGTATCAGAAGTGTGACTGCTTTTTATCAAATCGGCTGCCTGGAGAACAAACTCTGGCAGAACTGGCCCACCATTTGAGCCGCGTTCATCCTTGTAGACACCAGACACATAAATTCTCATTCAGCCTGTGAGGGGAATCGCAGGATGTTGTTTTAAGTATGAAGAAGATGGTTCAACTCTGAGGGAAGCGTACATTTTCAAGCTACTCAGGCTGCAGCTATTAAAAACTGGCTCACTTTGGGGGAGAGGGCATCTTCATTTGCTGGACTCAGCCACCTCACCAAGCTCTACACTTCCCATGTTTAAGGACCAATTGCTGCAGCAAGTTCCAGTTCCAAATCTCCTTCATTTCCCATTTCTCTCGGTCGTCTGACTTCACTACTATCTCTCCCTCTCTTTCTGTCTCTGTGTCTCGCTCCCTGATGCTCACTCTCGATGTGCAATCCAAGTTTGTCCTGCTCCATCTGCAGCAACCAGCTTTATAATTAAACTATCTGACAGGGATTGGGGAAAAAAATCATCCTTCAGTAATTTATTCTTTCTTTAGTTTTGGCTTTTATACCCAATTATAATAGTAGGGTATATACTTGGCACTCCTGACCGAGAAAGAAGACTCTGTTTCTTTTGAATTTTTCAAATAACAATTATTAGAGTCGTCATCTTCTCTCCAATGCACGCGTCAATACGGAATGCTGGTGAGGCGAATATGTTAGTCACAGTCAGACTTGTGTTCAAGCAACACTGTTTGGTCAAGCCTCCTTTCCTTTGACAGTCCCCTTGAAAGAGTCATCAGTTGGTTCCCAAGGCACTGTAGGCCCGTGCTTGTCTTACTACATTAGCTCATTCTTATCCCTGATCTCTAATATTGATTTCTCCTAATCTCTCTGCCCTCTAAATGTCAGTGCCCTCTGGCTCAGCCCTCAGACCCCCTGTCTTCCTTGTCTGTATTTGCAGCTGTAAGGACTTCTTCACCCAGGCTCACAACAGCCTGCTGCTGGGCTCTTCGATCCAGACCTCACCCTCAATCCCAGATGTTTAGATCCAACCACTTTCCAACACCTTCACTGGAAGGTTGAGTGGTCATTTCATACTTAACACACACAAAATCAAATTCCTGACCTTCCCCCTTGACGCCTCCACCTTCACAGTCTTCCTTGTGCTAATACACAGCAATGCCATCCTTCCAGTTACACCCACCTACAATCTTCTTGCATTTGCTTTAAACACCCTCCCTTTTCCACACCTCATAGCAAATCCATGAGCAAATTCCATAGGAGACCCAAGGGACAGCATCTGCCCAAAAGTAGAGTCAAAAAGGAGGAAAGGGCGGGAAAACCAGCAAATACAAATGGGGGACTCAAGATGGAACTAGGAAGAGTCCCGACCATTGTAAGCAATGTCAAGGAACAATCAGTATATACATTGCTGAATGAGAAACTACTGTGTTCTGTAAACACTCATCTAAAGCAGAAGATATCATTTTAAGTCAATGTGCTTATGTGTCTAAGTGTTTATGTGTATATTAGTGTGGACAACTGAAGTACACATACAACAGGAATATAAAACATGAAATATAAATCTGTAGATAGGTTACTCAAAGGAAGAAACCAGGAGGTCTTTAAAAGGGATGTGGAGTGTTTTATGAGAGGCGATAAAGGAGAGCTTAAAGCAGATTTCATAAGCATTCACTTTAAGCACAGAATAATGTTGGGACTTAAAGAGACTGGAGAAATAATATTTCAGAAATAGGAAAATCATGTGACAGAATACAAAAAGAGAAAAGGGCCCAGATGCAGTCTGGCTGAAGTAAGGAAAATTCTAATGAGGACATGGAGTAAACGTAAACTGGCTGCTATGAAGGCAAGATTAATTTGCTTCCTGTATGGCAGAAAATGGGAGCCCAGTGGCATTATGGGTTAGACATCGGATGGCTAAATGCAAGGATGGGCACTCACACACACACCAGTTCTTCCATGGGAGAAAGATGGAGCTGGTGCTACATTCACAATTTACAATCTCAAAACCCTCTTTGGGGTTGTTATCCAGTGGAATCAACTCAATGGATGTGGTCTTGGTTTTTAAGGGTCTTCTGCATGTACAAAGCATGCAGTAGAGAGATCAAGCTAGTGGCAGTATGAGCACATGGGGTGACTTCGGAGTCGAAGTAATAAGTCAGAGAAAGTGTGGGAGTGTGACAAGAGGACCCCAAAAGAGATGGGTCCTCTCCTTTGAAACCTATGATTTGTGACTGTTTGACTAATAGAACACAAAATCAATGACACTGGGCCAGTTTCCAGGCCAGATCCTAGGACAGTGGCAACTTCCTGGTTCTATCTCTTGGATACTCACTCTCGGTACTCGGCCAGTATGCTATGAGGAAGCCTGTGAAGCCATGGAAAGGTTCACTTGAAGACCAGGTCTTCAACCGTGACTGACCTTTCAGCTGTGAGGCCAACTTGCTGCGCCCACATGTAAGTGAATCCTTTTGGAAGTAGATGTCCAGTCAACACCACCCCTCACAAACACACAGCTGAGGCCATAAGAAGAGAGAGACATGTCTTATCATTGCAACCTGCCTAACTACAGATTTCTGGTGGGTTTTCTTTTAAGCCATTTAGTGGGGGGTGGGGGGGGGCAGGGCACGGTAAGCTGGTTACAAAGTAGAAATAATGATGACAGTGATCAGTTAAAGGTTCTTGGAAAAGTTCTGGTCCATGGGATAAAAGAAACAATTAAAATGGCTCTGAGAATGAAGGAGGATGCTTAGATACCAGCGATCATCTGAAAGAATGATCAATAGTAAGAGTTCAGCCTGAAATTAAAACTAAGACATAGCCTCTTTGCTATTGCCCTCAAGAAGAATGAATTACGGAGAAATAATTATTTACTAGTAGTTACTTTGGAGCTGTTCTTTGCAATGAATTGGAGCATCTTAACTGCTACCCACTCCCGCTTACCCACACAAATACCACGTTACTGTCACATTGCTGTTAATATGACTTGCTTTGGCCAATGGCACACCAGCTAAAATGATAGTGAATGAACTTCAAGAATAGACTTTAAGAGACCTTGCCAGCACCTGCTTGGCCTTTTACTACCGAAAACCCTGCCCTCTACAAGTCAGGTGGAAGACACACACACACACACACACACACACACACACACACAGCAACCTTAAACTCATTCCACAGCATAGAGCCAACTCCATGCAGCTCAGCCTAGATAAATCAGATCCCTGCCCACCTGCAGACACACGAGCAAGAATAATGGTTACACACGACTGGTCCACTATACTGAAATCATTATTATAAATATAATTATGAATGCTTGGGAATTACACACAGCCCACTATCTCATAGCAAATATGAAAGCGCACAATCCCAAATAACATAATCCAGTTATGCCTCACTCAATACTGATTCTCAGGACAGAGTAGAACTGTTTCCTTCTGGCCTCAGACTGCCATGCCTTTCTCCCACGCAGTGGAGATACTGAACCTTTAGTCAGGAACCACGCATCTAACCACTATACCACAAGAGCTCTTGATAGAAAAGATTCAGGTACTGGTAAATTCAATGAATCCACTGTGGTTAATTAAGTAATACAGTCCTCCTTCCGTAACTGGAAACAAAATAGAATGCTTTACGAATAATCAATATGGGCTGAGCCCCGGTAGTGTAGGGGTTGTGCGCGGGACTACAGCCCACTGGGCTGGCGGTTCAAATCCAGCAGCAGCTCTCCAGGAGCCAGGCTGGGTCACCTACTCCTACCAGAGGGCAGTGATGAAAAAAAAAAGAATAATCAATATGTATTTCTTCCTTCCTTTTTGATTTGTTACTTTAGGCACACTCCTTGACTGGAAGAGGGCTTTCCTGGCACAAAAGGGGAAAGCGAAGGGCAGTGGAAAGACTCTCTTACATACAGCCATCGGGGTGCACTAGGGAGCAGCCACTGTCAATGTGTGGTGCTCTCAGTATGTCTGAGCATCCAGGAGGACAAATCTTTGGGGGGTGAAGTGAAAGGTCCTGGTTTGTAACTCCCACCACATGGCTGGGTGAGAGCTTGAAAATAGGATGCGGGAGGCTAATATGAAAGGACAGGTCAGTTTGTTATACAGTGAACCATCTCAGAAGCAGGCAGGAGAGAATCCCGTGACCCTAAGGGCACCAGGGGAGCACCTCCAACACTTCAGTGCAGAGACACGGGGGCAGGTCATGCAGCTGCACCCCAAGTGCAGCGCAAAGCAGGGCAGTCGTTTTCCTGACTCACAGAGCAAGTAGAGCTGAGTGCCCTCACATGTCAGTAGCGCTAAAGAGATTTGTCACACTTGCCCCCAAGCAGGACAGAGGCCACTGGACCTACATGGTCAAGGGGCTGCGGACCAGAGAGAGAGGAAGAGAGAAATGTCCACTGCCTAGCCAAGAAGATGTTCTGCAGACAGAGTAATTGTATCCTGAACATCTCTGGTACTTGACTTGTAACCAGTTCACCTTCCTAATAAATCCCCAAATCATGACCATTCTGTGTCGCCACTGCAAAGGACTATCTAACCCAGTGGTTCTCAATCTTTTCAATACCATGACCCTTTCATACAGTCCCTCATGCTGTGGTGACCCCAACCATAAAATTATTTCCATTACTTCATAACTATCATTGTGCTACTGTTATTAATCGGTGACCCCGGTGAAAGGGTTGTTTGACCCCCAAAGGGGTAGGGACCCATAGGTTGAGAACCCGATCTAATGCAGGCAGAGAAGTACAGAGTCATGGGGTTAGGGTCAGAAGAGGGTGAAGAAGGTGGCAGGTGGTAGCATGTCTGACTTCTGGCTGATGGAAATCAGTCTTGGGCTGGAAGTGGAGATGGATTCTTCCCCTCCTTTGTGTAACCAGTGGAAATCAGAGGTGGTATTCTTAATCACAATAATTTTATTTCAGACATGTTTACTCTTGTCATTTAAAAATAAATTAATATATTTTAATGTTCCTGCTTCACACTCTAATAGGGCAAATACTGAGGGTATTACCTACATAGGCAAAAGCTACAAACCTTAAATAACTCATAAGTGGGACGACAGAGATGGGCGACATAAAATGTAAGGTATCTCCTGTACCACAGCACAGAGGATATGCCACGGTTGGAAGAACAATGAAAGTGAACACTTGGTGAGGCAAATCCTTGACGTCTATATCGTCACATTCAGAATTTTGGGGAAAATGACAACCACGTACATTTTTTACAGTAGTAATCATAATCTTGTTCAGCAAAAGCCCCTTTAAACCTATAGAGAATATGGCCAGTAACACACAGCTAATATCACAAAGTGTCTTCTTTGTTTTTGATCAAACTGAGACCCGGGAGCATATAAAATGCGCTGACATCATTAAGCAAAAAAATAGGGGGTGAGGACTGTTAACTAAGTCAATAAAAACAAACTGGTAACTTAACTAGTCACTTAAGTTTATTAAATGCCTTTTCCCCAAAAGACTTAAAACATTTTCTACTTCTCAGCATGCATAAAACTTCCCTTAATAAATTCATAAGTACCCGGTTATCATTTTATTAGTTACTGTACAGCAAACCAAAAAAAAGGGCATGTGAAATCCCTAATACTTTTTCATGCAATCATGTACACACCAAACCAAGTGCAAATCAAACAATCTCTGGAAAGACCACACTTGAGACATCTGAATCCACATCAAGTATCTGCTCCCTTCTGTTTGAATCTAAGATTATTTCATATAATCTTCTCTCTCTTTTCACCTGTACTGTCTGCCTTTCAGCCCACACAAAACTTTTTGGCCTGGGAAATGTTTTATAATAAGACTATGACAAATTTCCCTTGCATGCATCAAGCCAAACCCAGGCACTACACTTTGATAACCACTGCAATCTGTATGTTGAGCCAAGAAGGTTAAAATCTAACTCAAAATGCTGTCAATATTGTGTAAAAATCAGCACATTGTTTTTCCAATAAGAAATTAAGTTCTCCTTCTATCAAGGCATTGAAAGTAATATAGACCTAGATTCTCCAATAGTTTCATTACTACTATGTGCAAGTCACGCTACTATTAAATATTACAGGAAGGTTTCAGCTAGAAATGTTAAATATCTTGGCAAAGAAATGACAAGAAATAGAGACATTTATGAGACTGAATAAGATGGACTTCTAACAGATACATACAAAAAACAAAGGCCCACCACAATGTTTTATTTCTTGCTGTGTTAGTCTGGGTAGACTAGAGAAACAAATTCATTGACACTTACATGTGTATAAAAGAGAGTTTTATATAAAGGGTAATTGCACATTAAGAAAGCATACCAACCCAGTCCAGTTCAAGCAGATAAATTTGATATTAGACCATATTTTCAATACAAGTCTGTAAGATTCTCTTCAGACTCACGAAACACATTCGATGACACCACATGCAGGATGATCAGAGGCCAGTGGGTGGAATGTCTCTGGATCCCGTGGCATTGTAAGCATCTCAATGCTGACAGGGGTCTCCACATGGCTGCTCCAGCACGCAGGGCTGCCTCAGGGTAGGTCCATGAAGGCTTCTCCTCAGGGATGTCTCCCCAGGAGTCAGCCTTGTCAGTAGAGTCTCCAAGGGAGTGAACTAAGAGAGAGACAAGTTGCTCCCACCTCCAAGGAGGGAAAACAGAAGTCCCCAGAATTCTCAGGAGAATCCTCTTTGGCTCTGACCCAATTGACAGACTAGACTCCATCCCTTCACTCTTAATCCTGTATATGTAACAATTCAATCCCCTGGTTCCCTAAATTGTTTCTCCCTCAAATTCTCTGAGGCTTCATCGTCGTCTTCGTCCAATCTGCTGAAGGGGAGAGAGCAAAAGGCTTAGCAGCCTTGCCCCAAATATAGCCCATGTCACATCTACTCATGTTCCGTTGGTCAGAAGACATCATGTGGACACTCAGATATGAATGGCGCTATTGCACAAATCACCCAGGCTGAACGGCTGTTTCCCAAAGACGCCCCCCTTTCCTATAAAAGGCTGTGACTGGCTATGATGGCAATGGCCTCCTTTGTCCTGGAGTCAGGGTCAACTAGGAGACAAACCTCTGGTCTTATCAGGAAATGTGGAGATAGTCCATCCAGAAGAGATTTCATTTCAAGACTGTGAAGCCTGCTGATTTTAAAATCACGTTTGCAATGGAGGAATCCCTAGAAAGGATGACTGTGCGGTGCTCCACGAAGGATAACATGCACATAACAGACGACACAGACGATCACAGCAGCTGCTGTGTGCACCAAAGTGGGAAGGCGGCAAACAGAAAGAACAGACAATATGCTTAAGCACTCAAAACATAGCCTAAAACAATATGCCACAGTCTGTTTGTTCTGGAAAACAAATAAAGCAGGCAGATCAACCTTGCTGGCAGGAATCAGGGTTTCAGTGGTTTTTCAAGGGCTACGGTTTTGATTAGATTCTAAAAGTAAGAATTATAACCACTACTCTTTAAAACAAAGAGAGATGTTCTATTACTAAACCAAAGTGGGACCTTTTTAAAAATTCTAATACTGTATTCATTCTAAGATATTCCTTCTCATCAATGAATATTAGTATATAGCTGATTTGTGTGCAGATAATTTTTTTCTGCTTCACTGCCCTGGTGGGAGTAGGAAGCCCAGCCTTGCTCCTGGAGAGCTGCTGCTGGATTTGAACAGCCAACCCTGTAGACCACAGTCCTATACACAACCACTGCACCACCAGGGCTCAGCATGTGTGCAGAAAATTTAAGGAAACATTCATATCTGGTGCTCTCTCATTCTCTGTAATTATCCTGTTACTCCACATTCAGGGAAAAGTCAGTTGGGATCAGAGAAACTACTCTGGGCTCTTTACCCATCAATGGAAAACAGCTATTTTTCTGAGTATGTGCTTTCTGCTAGTAAGTACCAGTTAGTGCTGCTACACCCTACTCCCCAGACTGCTGGGTGCTGCTGGCTATGGCTGTCAGTACCCATGGCGCTGCCCAAATTATGATGGGCTCAGTTCAAACCCCCCTCCTACCCTCCTGAGTCCCCCAGTCAGGGTTATCAGTGCCAGCCCGATGCCTCTCTTGCTGGAAGAAGGGGGGAAAAACACCAAAGTGGGCAGAAGTCTTGGAACTTAGGAGGAGCAGGATACTCTCGTTCAGCCAGTCTCTTACAAGGATGGGTTCCTCAATCCCAGCAAAGAGAGTCAAATGTTCGGTAGCCCCAGAGTTATCAATGTCTCCCACACCAATGACAGAATGCCATCAGCTCAGCCTGCCCCACCGCATGAGGAGTGAGCCGGAGGGAAGTGAAGAAGATTGCTGGACACGATGGGCAAGGACACGATATCCAACCTTCTCCGGAATCCCCACTACCACAAGGAAGGCAGGACTTCCAGGCTCCATCTTTCTGTGTCTCCTTTGACGCCGACAGTCCCCCACAGCACTCTACTCCTATGCCGAGGTCAAGAATGCATTGCAACAGCCACACAAAAGTCAACAAGGTAGGAGACGTATAAGATATGAAATAATATATAATGGATCAAGGATTCACGAGGGTGGGAGGATGGAGGAGGGAAAGGGGAGGAAAGGGGAGCTGATATTAAAGATTCAGGTAGAAAGAAAATGGTTTAGAAACGTTGGTGGCAACAGATGTACAAGTGTGTTTAATACAATTGAATAACGGAATGTCAAAAGATTCGTAAGCGCCCCTCAATAAATTTACTTTTAATTCACAGAGGGTACTCACAATGAAGGGGGTTTGTAAGGGACAGTTAATAGGTTACCAGAGGATAAGATCAATAAACAGTAAAGATAATTAATCATCATTAGTCCTCAGCAGGGCCTTTCCTTAGCCACTAACTAAGTCTCTCTCTGGGTCACAGCCTCTGTGGGCCAGGAAGCCAGCCTGTGTCACAGTTCCATGTATCAAGCCACATGAGAAGGAGGTTTCCCCTAGACTTGGCACTGATTCTCTGAGTCTCCAAGCCACAGTCTCTGGTGCCACTGTTCTTGGTCTCTGCTACTTCAGACAGCAATCTGAATGTGCTCTGCTTCTGAGAGCATGGGGTTTTCTCTTCCCTGCTTCAAAGATGCTCAACCTCAGAGCCAAGGATTGAAGCAGGCACTGTGAAAGGGAGTCTAACAAAAACTTACCAATTCCTGGTATTGGTGTTAGAGGTCTGGTATCCTATTTGCATAGGGCCACCCAATCACTTGGTGGGAGTTAAAGAGCCACGTTAAGAAATCTTACTTGAAGCTGCTCCCAGAGGAACAGAAAATAGAAAAGTAGGTGGAGGGAGGTATCAGTCAATATAAGACATGAAAAAAATAATAACAATTTATACCTTACCAAGGGTTTGTGAGGAAGGGAGACTGGGGGAGGGAGGGGAAAAATGAGCTGATACCAAAGGCTCAAGTAGAAAGAAAATGCTTTGAAAATGATGATGGCAACAAATGTACAAATGTGCTTCACAAAACAGATGGATGGATGGATTGTGATAAAAGCTATATGAGTCCCCAATAAAATGTTTTCTTTTTAATATAAGTAAATTTCACTTGAAATCCCCTCCCATGGGGGTTGGACAACAGAAAAGTGGGTGAAGGGAGATAGCAATCATTGTAAGACATGAAAAAAAATAATTTATAAATTATCAAGGGTGAGGGAGGGAGGAAGTAGCTAAGGGGGGGGGGGGAGAACAGCTGACACAGGTCCATCCATACACAATGAATGGATGTATAGATTGCGATGAAAGCTGTACAAGCCTCCAATAAAACTATTTTTAAAAAAGAAAACAATGATGGCAACATATGTACAAATATGTTTGATATAATTGATGTATAGAATTATAAGAGCTGTAAGAGCCCCTGATAAAATGATTTTAAAAAAAAAATTTTGTGTGCGGCCCTGCGGCCCACAGAGTTGACAGTTCAAACCCAGCAGCAGCTCTCCAGGAGCAAAGTTGGGCTTCCTACTCCGATTAGGGCAGTGATGCAAAAAAAAAAAAAGAAAAAGAAATTTCACTTGACCTCGAAGATTATGATCGAGTTATGTTTCTTTTCTACACACCCACAAGGGAATTGTGTGCGTAAAATCTCCTAAACCTCTACAAGACTGACCAGGCTTTGCCTTCTCTCCATTCACTGACGGTATCCCAGGAGCAGAGCGGGTCCGGAGTGGTCCAAGGTTGTCACTCATCTCCAGCATTATCTAACAGAACTTCCTGTGATGATGGACATGCTCTGGCTCTGTTTGGTTCAATATGCGGTCTCTGCCTGCATGGGGATGTTAAGCACTTACCAACTGTGGCTGCTCTGCCTAGGTGGCCTCCAGCCAGTTCTGACCCACAGTGATCCTAGCACACTGCACAGCCCTGCCCCAATGTGACTAAGAAACTCAATCTTTAATCTTTGTTAGTTAAATGTAAGTAGCTCAAGCATGCCATTATTGGCTGTCATATTAAACACTGCAGCAGCTTACCAATCTAATCTATAAGGAGTGAATTGTTTAAAATCTTTTAGATGGGCGTCTTCTTGTTTACCTATATCACATAATCTAGTATCTATTAAAACAAATATGTGGGTCTTTCTTTCCTGTAACTGTATAAAAACATTCAGGGACTGCATTCATGGGACCATGAGCAATCCTAACCTGACTCAGATGCTTTCTCTATGGTCTAAGCAACACTTTACAATCGAAGCTAATTAATAGCTGTTTACAATAATGGTTGTGCTTTAATTCCTACTGATTAAGAAATCACACCATAGTAAAGACTCCTCTTCCTTTGGTATCAGTGCGGGCAGAAGAGATTTAGTGGTACAATCCTTGCCCCCCATATGGGAGACACAGGCTCCATGCCCAGACAATGGGCCTCACTTGCAACTTACCAGTGGAGCCTTGCGGGTTGCTATGATGCTAAATAGGTTTCAGCAGAAATTTCAGACTAATCAGAGTAGGAAGAAAGGCCTGGAAACCTAGTTTGAAAAATGAGTCAATGAAAACTATGCCTATGACAAGGGTCACAGATGTCCCATCTGCAACCAATGGTAAGGACAGCACAAGACAGGATGGTATTTCACTTCACTGTGCATTTCATTAAGGGTCAGCTCAATGGCAGCTCACAATGACAATTCAGTAATACTTTATTCGTGCCCATTGCCTAGTAACAGCAGCACCCATGTGGATCAGTAAATGTGTATCTACATGGAAGAAACTAATCAATCTCTGGACAATCCCTGATATTGTTCCTAATCCTTGATAATACCATAGATCCTAAGACCTCTTACAATACTCCATGACCTCCTGGTTCTTGTGATCTGCACTTCTGAAGAGTAAGGCAGATTGGGGGTTGATGTGAAAGAAATGAAGAAAGATGATTCTCTTACTGCTTAGAGATTAATATTTTCCAGCATAAATCTGGTAGCAGCGGCACATGTGTTATTTGCCCTGAAGTTAATTCCAAGTACCACTTATACCTCACAGAAGATCAAAGGTTAGATTATTTGGATTTCTTCAAAGCATATTTTTATGTCTCAACATTTCCATTATGTTTATCAGCTCTCTATCATCATCTTCTCAAAAATTAGCCTCTACCTGTGATGAACTCATGTTTCTCTGTCATCTCTAAAGCCAAAATCTGAAGAAATAATTTGAGTAACAAGGACAGTGAGCTCCACTTCACTGTAACACTCTTGTACTTATGAGCCTATGCTGAGTAAAGTGAAAAAGAGGGAGACCTTCAACTAGCAGAGCAATGATGGTGAAGTGCAGACCTGGACACTGCTTTGTTCCCTTTTGTCCTGTTATGTATGAGAATCCCTAGTGGTCAGAACCCCCTGCACGCCCCGCCCCCCACTGCCACCACCAAATAACAACAAGCTGAGTACACACTGGTGTTTCAATTCATCTTAAATAAGCCAAACAGTTTGTCTCAGCATCAATGCCTCTTTTGCAAACCCAAGAAATGAAGAACTGTATTTGCTCTTCAACCCAGATTTCCAATAACCCAGCACGTGTCAAAATGTTCTGTTTTTGCTACCTAGAAGTGGCTCTTACTTGTATTGGCAGCATGGGTCACGACTCCAGCAGCTCTGGAATAGGAGAGAGCTGGACCACTCACAGCCTTGAGATGACCGTGACATGAACTAGTGAAAGTAGCAGGTCAAAGGGCACTTTTGTGAAACTTACAGGAAATAAGGAAAGATAGCACCGTGATCACAAATCTGTGGCCTATCAAACATGCTCACTGCCATCGGGCCAACTCCGACTCATAACAGCCCTGCAGAGAAGGGCCAACTGCCGCTGTGATTCCCGAGACTGTCTCGAGGGGAGTAGAAAGCTTTATCTTCCTCCTGTGGAGCAGCTGGTGGCTTTGAACTGCTGACCTTGCTACCAGGACTCCTGTAGACTATAAAGTAGGGAAGAAATGTTTGTACGCTGTATGTAACTTCTTAGAAATGATCTAAGAACCAGACATTCATAAAATGATAGCTGACTTTAGGGGAACCTTGACGGAGGATGACACATGGTCAGGTTTAACTCCTTTGGTCTTAGGGCACCCTAAATTCTGAGAGCATCTTCTGGTGCAGAGTGTCAGTACACAGCAGTCAGGTTGAGAGCTTCCCCAATCTCTGAAGACTCTTTCCTAAACACACTGCTCTACTCTGAATACTTCGCAAAGCAGGAGAGCTGCAGGATGCCCATGTCCCTACTACTGGGTGAAAGGTATCCGGTGAAATAAAAGCTGGGAGCTCAGTTCCTGAAATTTAGAAACCTCTTGGAATTCTGTACAGATTACAAAGCAGGCTCAATAAACTTATGAATGTCCACAAGCTAGTTGTTGCCGATAAAGCAAGAAGCAACAATTTCACAACACAATCAGTCCTCTGAAAAACAAATCTCACAGGGGGGGAAACAAAAAAATATGTGACAACTTTTACTAAAGACAGACCAGTTTCTGTTTTCCAATTCTCTGGGTTTCCTAGAGAGAAACCACTCAATGAAAACACAGGCATCTGTTTTATTAGGGAGGGCTGGAACTAGACCATTTGAAGAAAAAATTCATCTCCTGAGAGATTCACTTACGACACATTACATACATCGACTGACATACACATCAAATATTATCGCAACATACTCATTTTATAAAAACCTATGAAATTCACATATTGAATGTAGACAGTAGAACCTGAGATTTAATTCATTTAATGCCTTAACAGTAATAAAAGTTGTTTCTCAAGTAAGTCTATAATTTATTCACACTGTATTATAACAAAGTAAATATAAAAGTAACAAATCCAATTATAAAAGCACCTACCTTTGTAAAGTGATCACATTTCAGGATCCTGGATCCAAAAGAAACAGTTTTCCTATGGAAAAACAAGAGGGAAAAAAAAGACTATTCAATAGTATAAAACTGGCATGGAGGCAGTTTCTGACCTTTGACTTCACAAAAAATAAGAGACTCAAACTCAATATCAGCCGAATCCCAATTCCTACACAGACAATCCTCAAGGTCATAGGGTGCTTGGGAAAGGTAACAAAGGACAATTCAGGATCAGAAATGCCCAGGATGCAGTGCTAGTCAGGGGCGTCTCATCTCATGATGGCCCTTGGCCTCTCAGCCACACAACTTCCTGGTCTCTGTTTTGCTCTGGAAAGTGCTACAAAGCTCCTGAGTGTTGCTGAGAAATCTAAAGGGTGCCACATCCACCATCATCTTTAGCCTGAAGGCCCTTGGGTCAGATGCTTGGCCTGCAAACCTAGCTCCTCAATTAAATGCCTAGAGGCAACCGATTTTGCAAGTGAGCCTCGAGCCTGAAGGCACTCAGCTTTAGTTGCTCCACTGAAACCTGGAATCTGGTTGCTCAGCCTCACACTCCAGGTCTCAGTCATCCTGGGGCTGCTGCTGCGGCTCCTCTTCAGCTGCGCTGGTTTCACCGCAATCTACTCAATGAAGGAGGGTCAGGGATCGCACAGCAATCCGGGGTGCTCTCATGGCTTCATGGTAGTGTGACCCTCCTTCCTGCATCTGAGATTTTATATCTTTCAAGATGAAAAAATTGAACGATTCTCAGGTTAAATTTTCCATATAGCCTATTTGAAGGGTTCCATCCAGTCATTTGGTGGGAAGCAGAAAGGCTCTGGCTAGAAGACCGATAATAAATAATTCATTGCACCACAGCTAATAAAACAAAATAGAAAAAGTGAATGTTTAAGTTCACGAAGTATCTCTTCGGGAGTCCAGGTGACAGTTCAAGGGGGAAAGAGGAGGCTTTCTATGCCCCAAAAGAGTTACAGCCTCAGAAACCCACGGGGCAGGTCTACCCTACATAGTGGTTATGAGTCTTACCTAACTCGGTGGCATTGAGTCCATCTCTTGTTGTTGTAATCACATTTACAGTAGCAAAGAATAGAGACTATTAAAATTAGATTTAACTACTTTGATTTTTAAAATTTTTTTTTAGATTTAACTATTTCTAAGCAAATAAAATACTTTAAAGATTTTGATTCCAAGGATTTGATTTCTAAGAAGTAAACCGAGGAAACCAAATAGAAAACTATATGTAAAAAGAAAACTGTACAAAAATAAATGGGAACTGTCTAAACTAGGATATTCACGTCATATTTCTCCCGGTGACGTGTTTTTAAACATTTTAATACCAAGAAATAAATGTATAAAACTCCACTCCTGTTCTCAAGCATCTGAGGGAGAAAATGAGATGGAGTGGTCCTACTGCTATGGAGAGTAAAAGCAAAACAACAGAATTTTATGTTGCTTTGTGAGTCAGAATCAACACAAGGGCAGTGAACGTGGATTTGACTGGGTCACTGCTAGCTAAGTATCGTTTTTTATTGTCCAAGTCATTGAAGCTTTTAAAGGCTCTAGTTTTCTTTGGAATCAAGGAAAAAATGCAGCAGAAATGAAATCAAAATAGAATTCCTCTAACCCCTCTAATTACATTTCTCACTTATTACTTTTGATATTAATAACACAGAAACCTATTGTTGTTGCTAGGTGGTCTCAGGTCTTTTCTGACTTATAAAGTAAAATGGCCTCCCAGGGCTTTCTGGGCTATAATCTTTATAGACGAGTCTGTTAGCACTTTCTCCTCAAGAGTCACTGAACGCATTCAGATCATGAACCGTCTTGGTGAGCAGTTGAGCGCTTAACCAACTGCAAAACCTGGGTGGCCTTTGAAGTCTATTAAGTCCCCAAACCCCACAGTCACTGAGTTGATTAGCCACTGGAAATCACTGACTATGACTTCTCTGAATGTAAATTAAATTATTTTAATATTTTAACTTAGTACATTTGTACCCAAATAAGAAAGTAAATGGTTTAACCTTTAAGTTAATCATATATGACTACATATTGTTTTCAAGCAAATCTAATTGTAATGACCAAAAGGGCTACATCCAAAAGATGTAATTCTGACTCTGACTCTGAGTCTGACCCTAATATGCTAACTCCATCAGAAATTTAGTTTCAATGGGAATAATGACTTGTAGAATCAGACACAATGGTCAAAACTTATGAACCAAAATAAATACAGAAACTTGAAATGCCAGTTGTACAAACTAAGGAGATCATACTCCAGGGAAATCACACACACACACACACACACACACACACAGAGAGAGAGAGAGAGAGAGAGAGAGAGAGAGAGAGAGAGACGTCAAAGGGATTCTCCTGTACTAGCTTGTGTTTGTTTCAGTGGCCACCTTCTTTGCAAAAAAGAAAGTTTGGTTTTTTTCTTAATAAGAAATCTCTGTAACATCTTATATAACAGAGTGTGAATCCTGTGATCACAGCCAGGTCTATCACTAGACTGAGGGACATGTTTTGTGGTCATCCTGAGGGCTGGAACATTTCTTCAAAGCAATGCCAACTCTCCATGGTTCCCCCAAAGTAATCCAACAGCTGGGAACATCTCTCTTCTGCTTTGGGTCACTCCAAATGCTCGCCAGAAACATATAGGCTTGGCCAGCTCACTGTGAATATACTAGAGCTAGGGCCTATGGTTACCATTTCCCATCTGACTTTTTAATCATCCCATAAATGGTGGAGACAGTACAGTCTGCTAATAAAAGGAAGTCACGAGTTAACATGAAAACATTGATCCAAATCATAATCAATGACATAGTAACCATTAGGATAGATCCTCTGAGAGCTCTTTCATCCATAACTGCAGTTCAAAAATAAAATGGCGCCTAGAATTTATTTCAAGCAATGCAGTTGAAGTTAGTGATGGAGAAGGATAACATAAAATACCTATGGCTTTACTGTAGCTTAAGATAGGTACAAGAAGGTTCATCGTAACACCTGTTATATTAAAAAGGTAACTGTAAAGTAATAAAAAGTATTTTTAAGAAACCAATCAAAAGGTGAGAGATCTACGGATATCATGAATATCACAACCTGTTTTCTTAAACCAAACTGCCCAAAAAAGAAAAAATAGATAAACAGATAAAGCAGAAATTTTTTTTCTTTTTAAAATAATTTTATTGGGTGCTCATAAAACTCTTATCACATCCATATATACATCAATTGTGTCAAGCACATTTGTACATTTATAAGCAGAAAAAATTTTAATTAAATATTCTACTAAGAAAAAGAACAGGTCAGACTTACAATCG
This sequence comes from Nesogale talazaci, assembly GCA_004026705.1. Classification (NCBI taxonomy): domain Eukaryota; kingdom Metazoa; phylum Chordata; class Mammalia; order Afrosoricida; family Tenrecidae; genus Nesogale; species Nesogale talazaci. The sequence goes on from PVJH01002822.1 coordinate 24,795, forward strand.
TAGAAATGTGGCAATAATGCCTTTAGAGGTTTTTTCAGTATTTCAATAGGCAATAAAAACAGTACATATTTAGCCACAAAAAAACTTTTAAAATTATTTCCAATATCTCTACTTTGAATTAAATTATATAAGCATAAATATACTAGTTCTATTTTACTTGTCAGTAATTATTGACTGTGTGATCTAGTTCATGAACAAAAATGTCTTTCTAAATAAGAGATCCAAAGGGGAATTTAATAAGAAATCCTTTATTGGTACAAGTTTAGGGGTCACAGGTATGAAAGATTCAACCAGCTCTGACTTAGAATTTGAACTCAAAAGGGGGTTAGCTGGGGCCAGAGGTCAGCTTTCACAATATGCAAGAATGTTACACAAAGTAAAATCATATTCAGAGCCTCAAAATTTGACTTCTTGACCCTGCCAGACAGCTCAACTATGAACCTGGCTGGCAGCATCAAATAAGAAGCAGGAATTCAAGTCACGTTTGCAATAAATACTGCATGGGAAGCTGTGCCAACTCTGCTGTAGAGGTCAACCAGGAATAAGAACATGTTTGGGTTCCTTCTCAATAGAGTATCCCCAGGATCAAACACCGAATCCTGCCAGGAGGCTCCATTATTTTTAAAAAATGTCCATGTTTTACTCTGTGTGTGTGTGTGTGTGTCCCCAAGTTTTCCTGGCCAAGAACAATCTGTTTCCTTTCCAATAGTGACACAATGCCAAATTCTGAAGAGGAAATTTGCCTGACTTAATGGATAAGCACATAAAAGCTGGAAAGGGGAGGATGATGGGGAACCAGAACAACTTTGCCTTATTAGGCAAGCTTCCAGATTTATTGGTGAAAGAAGCAAGGGTCAGGGAAGGGAGTGTGGGGGTAACAATTATGAACGAGCTGCTGGATGGAGTGTAGCTAAACACAATTCAGTTGTTTTTAACTTGAAAACCACAGTGTCGGCACCTGATTATAAGATCGGCGAAAAACTTGCATTCGTTTACACTCAGACTGAAATATTTTCCATGTGTATAGTTAAAGTAAAAGCCATTTTATTAATAAATTGGGAATGGCAATATATGAGAGGGCAAACTGTGTTGGAAAAATTTTACTATCTTTTAATTGTCTTTTCCCACAAATTTTTGAATCCCTTCATACTATCTTTTCATAAATGTGCAATGGTTTTTTAATAAATGATGGAGCAACTCACCATAGCCTGATTGCAAAGAGTAAAATCACTCCCTATAAAATTAAGCTCACTGCGATTGAGTTGATTCCAACTCAGAGCAATGGAAGAAGACAGGGGAAAGCTAGTCCTTGGGTTTCCACGACCTTATCATTTTACAAGGGCGATCTCTGTGTCCCACAGAGTGAGTGTTGGGTTCGAACCACTGACTTGTGGTTAGTGCTCAATGCATAGCCCACTACGCCACCAGGACTCCTGGAGAAGTTATCATTGTTATTGTTGTTAAATGCCATCAAGCCTATCCCAACTCATAGCAAACCAATGTACAACAGAACGAAACACCGCCCAGTCCCACCACACACAAGCCATGGTGGGAGCTACCGTGTCAATCTCTTTTCCAAGTGGCATGTCCTTTTGCAGGGCCTAGTCTCTCCTAATAACAAGCTGAAAGCACAACATCTTGCCATCCTTGCTTCCATGTAGTATCCTGCCTCCATTTCTTCTACGACTTACATGTTCTTTTGGCATCTCATGGCGCTTTGATAATACTTGCCAGCATCATAATTCAAACACCTTGATTCTTCTTTGGTCTTCCTTATCCAAGGTAAAAAAAATTCTCAGGCCTGGCATCCATGGCTATTTGCCTGCCCAATATTCAGAGTGTTGAATTTGTTTTGAGTGGAAACAAATCAACTTAAAATCATTTGCTCCTTCTTAATGCTAGACATGGTTGTGTGACGTAGTTTTGACCAATGAGATGCAAGAGAGAGAATAGGCTGACAAAAGTTGCTGTCCTGACAGGAACACATCCCTTCCCCCTCTTTCCTGGGGGCTGGAGGAGGGAGGGGGCGGCATGCTCTTTACATCCTGTAGAATAACAAACAGATAACAGAGAAGAAAGAAAGAGGTTCTCTCCTGGCATTGCCAAGAGGCTGCAACTGCCAAAACCAGCATTTCATGTTAGATGTGACAAATAAACTTCTGTGAGTTGAAGCTGGTGTTTTCTATAATTCACAGCCAAAAATATTCTACAAACACCAAGTCTAATTTATCTTCCCTCCTCTTGTGTTCTCAGAAGCTGTTTCTATTTCCACTAACTGTGACGCTCCACATAGCTGTCCAATAATGCAGTTACGTAATCTTCCCTGACCTCATCAGTCATGTTCCATGTTTCGAGAGGATGCCTCACACAAAGAGGCCACAAGCTATGAAAGAATAATCATCAGGCGCGACAGGCCACATCCCTCCACCAAAACCCCGCGTGCTTTCTCCGCATCACTCACCCCTCAGATGAAGCAGGGGGGTGCGTGTGGGGGGAGCTGATGGTATAAAGGAAAGCATGACTACTGCATGACCAAAGAAACTAGCATCTTCTAATTTAGACAGTCTTCAAAACCTGCATGCTTCCACAAAGAAAATTAAAGATTTAGAGGCATGGCAGGGTCAGAAATGAAACATCATTTGAAAAATCACAAACAGGAACATCAGGAAATATCATGAAGTCTTAAGGCGCTTAAGGTTCTCAAACTTTTTAAACAGGGGGCCAGTTCACTGTCCCTCAGACCTTTGAAGGGCCAGACTACAGCTAAAAAAAAAATTATGAACAAATTCACAGCGAGCTCAGGATGAGTCGGCTGCTAAGCAGGCCACAAGATGTGGCAAAAACACCCGGCAGAGAAAGATGGGGAGCCGGTACCGAAAGCCTAGGTAGAAGGAGGATGACAACAAATGTCCAAATGTGGTCTGCATACAATTTGACGTATGTATTGATCATGATAGGAGCTGTATGAGCCCCCAATAAAATGATTTAAAAAAAAAAAGCGGGACAGATAAATGTCTTCAGTGGGCCGCATGTCGCCTGGAGGCCGTAGTTTGAGGACCCCTGCTTGGGTTCTCTTGGCTTAAATGTCGCTACTCTGGGATTCTACAGGTTCTCAGGAATGCATCTCTTAGCGAAGTTAAAACTCGACAAGACTTTCTATCTTAGGAAGTAGTCCTGGCCATGCTTTGGTTTCTTCACTGGGCTGCTAATGACAAAGCCAAACCCACGAGAGGAGATGGCGAGATGGTGCTCACAGCAATGCCCAGTCTTAGAAACCCCCGAGGAGCTTGACTCTGTCCCACAAGGCCGCTGGGCACCAGAAGTGGCTCGGCAGGAGGAACTGCGTTCTTTCTTTCGCATCGGTCTCAGTTACTAGGACACAGCAGAGTTGAGAAAGCTAGCGTGTAACACGTAGTCACGAAGACGGAATGAATAAATGGACGAAGAAATGAAAGAGCAAAGCCATCTACAGACTGCTGACTTATTTTTCCGAGACTTCACAAAAATGCATCTATGCCCCTCATGAAAATAAAGACCCACAAGTTTCACTTCTAGAAATTATGAATTAGATGAGCTCTTCATCTGACCCAACTTAACAATTTTGTCAACTTCTACCTCTAGAACAAAGTGTGCATCAGAAGTAGTTAGGACGTACCAGGTGCTGTGTTAGGCATGTCTCATCCAGTATGCCATTGACAGTCCACAACCCGCCAGGTGTTCACAATGTCTCCCTCCCCCGTCAGAGGCGCAGAATTCAGAGAGCTGGATGCTTCCCCGAGGTGGTGCCTCCCGTAGAAGCTAGTCCTGCTATCCCAACCCAGGAATCTCTACCCTCTTTTGCTCTTTGGTTCCTCGGCTCTGCAAATCTGCTTCCTCACTTGCGTTCTTCTAACTAAAATATTGTTTATCAATTGCAATATGTATACTAGATGAGATGACATTTATAAGAACTTTCAGTTTGTAGCCCCCAGAATATATGCGAGTGGTACACACATACTATGTCAGCATAACAAGGGACAGTGCTATCCGCTCATGTCATTAACCAGGCGTGACTCGGTATGACACAGGCCATGGCTTTCTCCATGCAGGTTTACTGTTCTAAGAAACCACACCTAGGATGTGGCTCGACACACCGTGGATCCTGTTCCTGTTCGTGGCCAGTGAACAAACTCTCACTGCACCAAGGACTTGAATGGCTAAGAAATTATGCACAATAAAAGCCTGGGTTTCCCGCAGAAATCAGATCCCTCATTCCCCACGGTTATCTACATCAGCTTTTAGCTTTCATGGGCCCTCTAGACTACAGGTTGACATGGAGACTCACAAGACCCCCATAGGCGAGTGGGCTGAAAAAGAGAAGCCACTGTTTCTATGCATACAAATTATCCAACATATTGCAGCGGTTAGAAATAGTGCACTCACACAAACCAAAAAAGGTAGGCGGGGAGAATCTACTATAAAAAGAAGAGGAAAACGAGATACCCACTGCAATAGCCTATAAACACTTGTCATTGAATAAATAATACCTCTTTGAGGTTGATGAGAACCTCGGTGAAAATATTTATCCAGTAAACATCTTAATGAAATAAACTGTTGATTCCAAAGAAACCTAATTTAACAACTTCATAAATCCTCATGAGAAGAAATAGACTCTCCACCCCCGAAACATTTGGTAATTGTTTTTACACGAAATGTGCAGTCTGATGTATGCACAGAGATGAAAATGTTAACTGCCGTGTAGGAGCCTGAACAAAAGCCGGCTGCTCTGCCATTTCAACAGAACTTGATCTCACACTTTGTCTTTTTTCAAACAATATGAGTGTTTGACAAGAGATTGGTTCCATCAAGCAGCTATCTCAATGCCATTTGAAGAAACTGAAGTTATTTGGAAAGAGTTAGGTGATAGAGAATATTTCCATTTTTTGTCTCCCTCCATGTTAGTTGACTACTTTTAAAGTTGTTTCTTCTGTCCGTTGACTTCTGTGCATGAAGAAGGAAGTCAAGATTTAACACAACTTGTTGTGTTCTGTGTTTTCAGCAAATAAATGGTGGCATTATCATTAAGAAAATAAGCATGTCCTTATCTCTGCCTAACCCATTTTCATAATTTTCTGAGGCATGCCAAAAATCAATGCTTTCAATTTAAGGTGATAAGCATCAGTGTTTCTTCTATGAAGGTATCTTTCAATGTGTTCACACGTCATCCGAGGTCAACAGTGGCAAAAGACCAAAAACTAAATGTGGCAGTCATGTGCTTATGTTAATTGTATGATTGAAATACAGGGGTGGAGTCTAGCCTGTTAATCTGGAGATAGCCATTGAGTAGCTGATGAGGATTCCATGTGGGCATGGCTTTCACCTGAGACTCCTGGGAAAGCTCTGCATATTTTCCTCGTGATGATGAGAAGCTATCTCCCCCAGTTGTTGGGATTTAGTTTTAGAGACAATTAATCACAGACAACACAGGATGGTGACGTCCAGGAAGCTGGAGTAGCCAGCAGAGAGACCACACGGCTTTGCCCTGATGGAGCTGGACCTCTGAAGCTAGAGCAGCATGCTGTTGATGGACCCTGAGCCCTGGAAGAAAGGAGCCATGGGGAAACCCCTGTTGGTGCTGGGACTCTGTACCCACTGACGTGTGACTTCTTGAGTCAGAAGGAAATTTTATGGACTGATTTCGGGCATATGGGTTAATATCGGACTTGTGACTTTCAGCTGGACTGGGCTGGTATGTTTTCTCAATGTCCTGTTCCTTTTGAATATAAAGCCATTCCTTATATCCATATGTGTGTCCTTGAATTTGTTCCTCTAGTCTACCCGGACTAACACACCAAACCACTGCCATCAAGGAGATTCTGACTTATCTCAATCATCATAGGGTTTCTAAGGTTGTAAAACTTCTCAGGAAGTGACAGTGTCCTCTTTCTCCCCCAGAACTCCTGACAGTTTTGAACCAATAACTGGGGCGAGCAGACCAATGTTTACCTGGCAGCGCCACCAGGAGTCCTTAGGATAAAGAATATCAAAAATCAAAGAAATGGATGAAAGAATTTTTTAAACTTAACATATGGCAATACTTAAGTAGAACTATAGACAGATTTCTTTTAACCCTCTGGCTCAAAATGCCAAGCTTTCAAACAAATTAGAACTCTCATGGGTGCTCACCTTGCTTAAAATATGCAAGCCAAAATGGACCAAAAGCATTAATATTCCTCTTTGCACTTGAACCCACAATAACTCAGGCACTGCCCCATTTACAAAATGAAATATTGCGGTCTACATGAAATGAAAATTGCCATGAGCAGTTCTAGGGCTGGAACTCAAAACAGGTGTGAAGTATTAAAAAATTTTTCTTATGCAGAAGCTTAATTTTTTTATCTGTTTTTCTGTGGCATAAAGTAATTCTCAACAATTGCCAAAGGCTCAAAAATTTACAGAAAAATCTAGCCTACAAATAAAAGCTGGAGAGTTATATTTAGCACATTTTATATTAGATTGGATATGATCTTGGTATAGCTCCTTAAATGTACAGCTTAACCATGACAGGGAATTCATATTCATTTAACAGTGAAGTAAGCTGATTAAATAGAGATCAAAAACAGTTCTGCCATGAAAAAAACTTTTTATTATTTTAAACTAGTGACAAGAAGGAAAAGTAATTTTGTGCATCATATTCTGACCTATAGTAGTTATCTATTATGATTAGAATAAGGGTACGCTTGTCCTTTTCACTTATGTCTAGTATTTTTAGAATAATTGTGTCTTCTTTTTGTAAACTCTACAGTTATTTTGAAACATCTTAGACTTTAAGATTTTAGTCTCCTTCTATTCTCCTAAAGCACTACTGAATATCATATATGTTAGTGTCTTTAGAAAATATTATGCTGCTGATTGACTTGAGTCAAAATTAAATCTATAACTATCAAATGACTTTTCAAAGTCTCACCTATGGAGTCTCACCTATACATGGACTATCTTATGGTGTTTTCTACTTCTAAAAAGGACTAAGTGATGATTAGAACAGTACATTTTATATGCAACTATACCAATTTTAGTATATGTGCAGTCAAAAGTGAGCACAATATGCAACTCTAATCTGCTCCAACAATTCTGAAACTTTAACCTATTTCTTGTTCTAAACCATTCTACTTTATCTGTACTATTGCTTCTTTGTCAACTTTTAAAATATATTTGAGGTAAACTCACCATCTATTTCTTCCTCTGATAATTATATCAGATCATTGCAACATAATGTATATGTGTTTACATATATATAAGAATGCAAACTTTATGTGTACATATAGAGGCACACAATATATTTTTTTAATTAAAAATCACTTTATTGGGGGCTCGTACATCATTTTTCCAATACATAAATAAACATACTGTGACAAGAACCCTCGCACGTCTGCTGCCGTCATCATTCTCCAAAAACATAATATATTTTTAATGTATTTTTTTATTCTGCTTTCGACAAACTTTCTGAACACACACATAGATTTTGCACTCTTTAGGGATCTCTACCAGCGAGGCCTATCAACTCAGTTTCAGATTTTATCTACCTCAGCCAACCTGATGAACTAGTTTGACTATGCTAACAGTAGTTCTAAGTGATATTTCTTTCCACGTCAGTGACCAACCAAATCAGCAAAGAGTCTATCACATTAGAAATCTCATTCCTCTTCTAATGCTGCTCACTCTTACTTTTCCAGAGACCACGATCCTTACACGCACCCCGAGTTGACTCATCAGGCGTGTCTGTTATACTTAATATTTCCTAAAGAGGGGCAAGATTATTAGAGTGATAACTCGCTAGTTATAAACAGAGCTGAGTATGCAACAGCTGTACATTTAGGTAGTAATCTCCTTAAATTGTAAACCAGCCACCCTTTCTTGCTTTTTGAACTTTTGAGCTTATGTCAAAGCTGAGGACAATAGACAGTGACATCTTTCACAGGCCTCAAGACTGGCCCAAACTGATCAGAGGTCCCTCCCCCACTCACGAGAGTTCATATGGCAAGAACGTGTATGGCACGGCAGCAGATAATTTCTCCAAGGGAATCCCTGGAGGGATTTCTACCTTTCCTTTCCCTATCTCTCTATCAGCTCAGACCAAGTGCTCCAAACAATCCCCTCAACTATTGGAGTTCTCCACAATGAAGGAGGCTGGTATTTTCCTCCCTGACTTATTTTTGAAATCCATAGTGGAAGGTCAGAGCAAGCACACCTGCTCGTGCTACTGGCCATAGTACTGCACAGCCAGAAAGCCATAGAATACGTCGACTAGAGGCAAAAGAGTCAGACTTGAGTGATTATAAAAGGTCTCCATACAGATAGGCTTCTGCCTGGACAGGGGCCAAGGGACACACCACTGATGTGGCACTGGAGGGCAGGAGTTGAAATCAGTGGCAGGAGCCCAGGGGCTACACTGCCCCCAGCATGATGCTGATGGGCCCTGCAGAGAATTGACAAACAATCAACCTGGGTGTGGAGGAGAAAAAGCTGGCCTTGAAAACAAAGTAGTACCTACTAAGTACAACAGCCTTGGCCTCTTTTTATGTCCCCTTACTGACTCTATAGTCAAAGACCATGGGCAGAAAGAGATGGCGAGAGGGCAGCTAAAGGAGAAATTAGCTTTATTCTGTATCCACGTCAAAAGGTGGAGGTCTTTTGCAGATGGAAAAGGGAAACACGCTATAACTGGTTTTGGGACAATGGGTGTTTTGATTGACATTGCACTGTAGTTTTGTCATAGTTGAAAATTATCTTGTTCTCCTACTTTATAAGGAGCCCTGGTGATGTGTAGAGGTTAAGTGCTGGACTATTAACTAAGAGCCTGGAGGTTCAAGCCCAACAGCTGCTCTGTCAAGGTAACATGGGAAAGTTCTCTTCCATTAGGATTTACAGCCTTGGAAACCCAAAGCAAGAGTTTTACTCTATTCCAAGAGGTCACTCTGAGTTGGAAATGACCCAACAGCAAGAGAAATACTTCCCAGTGACACAGACGCTATAGGATCTGCCCCCAAAATACCAGTCTGAAGCCAAGAAGTGAAATACAGCTATGTGTTATGAAAGGAGAGGTTGGGTAACAATACCAGGTGGGGGAAACCAATCACAATAGTCTACATATAGCCCCCTACTAGGCGGATGGACAACAGAAAATTGGTGAAGGGAGACATCGGTCAGTGTAAGACATGGGAGGGGGCAGGGGGAGAATGGTAAATTATCAAGGGTTCATGAGGGAGGGAGGGAGGATAGGGCAGGAGGAAAATAAACAGATACCAAGGGCTCAAGTAGAAAGAAAATGCTTAGAAAATGATGATAACAACATATGTAAAAATGTGCTTGACACAATGGATGGATTTTTAGATTGTGATAAGAGCTATATGTCCCCCAATAAAATGATTTATTAAAAAAGAAAGGAGATGTGTGGAAAACAGAAAGCTACTTTCTGCATGGAATATACTAGGGGGATCCATTTAGCAAACCAGTTACCCAGGATATTGCATACCCAGGATATTTTTTTAAGTATGATAACCTTCTATTATGATCTCGTAACATTTGTCCTTTATTGATTAACTAATTTTTAATAATTTTATTGGTAAATAATTCACATATCATGAGTCAATAGTCCAGTCATACTAAGAAGAGTTGTGTCATCATCCCCACAGTAGGCTTTAGAACATTTTCTTCTTTCTTGTAGTCATTTTTGCTAGCTCCCCACTTCCCCCCAATCCTCCCTGCCATGCACCTTCCACTGCCATCAAGTCGAAGCCAACTCAAAGCAATCCGCCTGTGGTTTCTGAGTCTCTAGCTGCTCACAAGAATAGAAAGACTTGTCTTTCTCCCACGGAGCTGCTGAGGGTCTAGAACTGCCAACCATACAGACTACAGCCCAGTGGGTACCACTACAGCACCAGGGCTACTACCCTTAGGTAATGATCACTCCATCCAGTTACTGAGTCTATCCTGTTACTTTACCTGTCCTGGATTTCACATACAGAAAATCTCTCTCGCTCCTTCTTTTTTTTCTGGGGTCATAAGCTTCTGTCTGAAAGAAAATTGAGAAGATGTAGGAAATAAAAATGTAGCTATGATCTACTTCATAAAACTTTAGAAGAACATGTAACTATTTCAATAATTAAATGTAAATAGAATAAAATACTAAAATCAAGTGGCAAAGACTGCTAAAATCAATAAAAATAAAGCAAGAATCAAGAATGAGAGTACATTAAAAAGTTCTATGAAATCATAGCAGTTTTTATTAAACAAAAATATTAAAATATGAAGCTATTCTCAAGGCATATACTCTCTAAGTTTAGGTTTCTGACGGTAGTATTCTTATCTCGCTAATCCTTCCCGAGGGCATTTATGATTGACACCATATCACAGGAGCTGTCTGGGCATCCTTGAGGGACTCAAATTTCATTTCTTTCCAATGTTCATTGAGGTCTAGGAACAAAAAGTCTGAAGGGACATCAAAGGAACTTTTCATAGGCTGACTCCTTCCTCAGAGCTGGTACCATGGGGAGGAGGGAGGGGGGTTTCACAAGACAACTTTCATTTTTTTTTTCACCAATGCAGTTTTCTGCATCTTCTTAAAATTTCTTCGTAACAACCCAGTGATCACCCAGTGTCCTTTCAGACAAATCTATAAAGCTTACCCTTTGGGAACGTAAAAGATGCAGTTCCTATTACCCTCAGAGCTGACTTTTCTGCCTTGAATTTAACAGACCTAGCTGACTGCATCAGAAGTAACTAATTGATTGAATCTTTTTGATAAGGCACCTTAATGAGATGAAGACGTGTATTACTGAGAGAACTTGTCTGAATCCATCCGCTGATCACAGAGACAGGATTAAGCAAGTTTGTTTGTTTCAAATGAACCCATGTAGGAATGAAGTGGAACCCTAGAAGCAACATTTTTTGACTCACCTTGGTAGCTACACTTGCAGCACACATGCAAATCTGTTGGAACTAAGAGCACAAGAAGATATGCCATGGCACACACATGCAAAAGAAAGCTACACTGTCTATATTCATGCAAGACAAAACAGACCTCAACCATGAGGATTATTGTTAGACACTAAAAAGGAATATTTTGTGATAATAAATAATAAATCTAAAAAAAGGGCGGAGCCCCGGTGGCATCGTGGTTGTGTGCAGGACTGCAGCGCACTGGGTTGGCAGTTCAAATCCAGCAGCAGTTCCCCAGGAGCAAGGCTGGGCCTCCTACTCCCAGCAGAGGGCAGTGATGCCTCCCCCCCAAAAAAAATTCTTAAAAAACCTTCCACATGCCCAAAATCTCATTTAGAAAAAAAAAGAAAGTGAGACAGGTGAGATGACATGACTTCTAAATCCCTGCTACTCTTCACTTCGCCCCATTCCCTTCAAAGGGCCCGTTTCATATTGCTCATTCAATACACGAGTGGATACCCATAAAAAAACGGAATTTTTTTCAAAGTTATATATTTAATTTTTTACAAAACAACCTTATCACTTTGAAAGCATTCTCCATTACATTTTTCAAATCTACGATTCCATTCTGGAAAACATTCTTCAAACAACTGTTTAGATGGCTGACAGCAGCTCCCTCTTTTTTTTCCTTTACCTCTTCCACATCACCAAATTACTATCCTTTCATATCCCTCTTTATTTCAGAAAACAAAAAGAAGTCACACAGAGTGAGACCAGGTGAGTAAGGTTTCTGGGGCAAGAGAAGCATGCTGCTTTTTTGCCCAAAACTTGCCACTGAGATGTCTGTTTGAGCTGGTACATTTTCATGGTGGCAAAACCAGCCTCACCCCCCACCCCCATTACCACACCCTATTATGTAATCTTTTTATAAGCTTTAAATCAGTGGTTCTCAACCTTCCTAAAGCCACGACCCTTGAATACAGTTACTCATGTTGTGGTGAAATGTCCCCCCGCCCCCAGCCATAAGATTATTTTTGTTGCTACCTCATTAAGTGTAATTTTGCTAATGTTATGAATCGGGCCACCCCTGTGAAAGGGTCATTCCATCCCCAAAGGGGTCGCAATCCACGGGTTGAGCACCACTGCTCTAAATAAAAAGCTTGATTAATAGTCTGACCTAATGGAAAGAACTCCAAATGTACTACACGTCAACATTTTTGTCCATTCAGACATCCAGAACGAGGTCTGTCATCAATCGACATTTCACCTTTTTTGAAACAAGAAAACTATTCGTACACTTGAGTTTTTTCTATAGTGCTGCCCTTGTAAGCTCTGTTGAACATCACAAGAGTTTTGGTGGCAGTTTTCCCCAAGCAGGAAACAAAATTTCACGGTCCCACGCTGTTTTCTTAAATCGGCCATCACCAAAAAAGGAGGTTCAGGCAAAACTGCTTTTATGAAAAAATGCACTGTGACCAGAGAGAACCTTCCCAGGCAAAATCCCTGAGTGCACTAATTCAGAGTGAGTTCCTCAATGCTCATCGCCTATCACGAAAAATGCATACTACAAAACCTCTGCCCCACAGAGCTTTCTTTCTGGCTGGGGGGGTCCGCCCCTGTAAAAGCAACCAATCTACTTGGGATACTATCCATCTGGTAACTGTGCAAATGCACAGCCTTAGAAAGAAGCACGCAATGGGAGGCAAAGGTAAGGTAAGGTCCTGAGTACAGGCTGGCTCCAGATTTAAACTCTGCAAACTTCCTAATTTTGTGATCCCGAAGACATTCTTTAAAAGCACCTCCATTTCCTTATCTGTGGAGTGAGTATACTACATACCCATTTTACAGGATGACTGCACAGTCAGATGAAGACAGAAGGCCCAATACTCCCTCCATGTCACTCAGCTCATCACTTGCATAGGCAGGACTGCTGCAAAAATCCTCCATCTAAAGCCCTGATGGATTATGGGTGGTGGGTTATGCACTGGGCTGCTAGTCACAAGGTCAGAAGTTTGAAACCACAATCAGTTCCATGGCAGGACAGCCGGGCCTTTCCCTTCTGTAATGAGTAGGGCGAGTTCAACCTAGTCCTATAGGATCGCTACGAGTCAGAATCAGCTCCATGCCGGTTGTTCTGGAGAAGGGATTGGCAAAACACCTAGCCTTTACCAGGAACTTGAAAAGTGATAATCTCCTTCCCAATACACTGGCATGGTACCTGAGAGGAACTTTAATGTGCACTTTCTGTAGAAAGTCCTCTCTTTTTTTCCACCTGGGTAAAATCAGATTCAGAATGACGAACTTTTTTGTTGTTTGCTGTCTTTACGTGATGTCTTTACCTGATTCTTTGTAAAGACTTGAGGGGTAAGGAAGTAAAACAGTGAGATGTTAAGAATAGTCTCATTCATATCACCTCTTCTACTTGAAACTGAGCCGTGTGATGCAGGGCACAATTCACAACACTTCTCACAAGAAAGAAGTTAAAAACATAATTTTTATGTTTTAAAAGGAGACAGATGTTACCCAGATACTGTGTGTCATTACAGGAAAAGCATATGCCACAGCACTCCCAACCTCCAGTTTGGAGAGGAATCCTTCAGAAAATGAACTATGTCCTCTGGATGTCACCTTGTCAAAACCCTGATGATTTTATGCTGTTATGACAAGTGATGCCAATGGGATTTCACACACGTGGAGGGTCAGTCCTTGTAAATAGGTTTAGGCAGAACTTGAAAACAAAAACAGAGAAGGAAGAAAAGCCTGGTGATTTACTTCTACATTGACTACTAAGATCTTACGGGTCACAAAATACCGTCTGAGACTTTAGTTCACCTTACTTTGGACACCTCCGGGTGGGCAGACGACTGGAGAAGGGCATCACGTTTGGGCAAATGAAAGGTAAGAAACCATGCAGAACGAATTACCAATTAGATTAGCTGACACAATCACCACAAGGAACTCACTGAGACCAACTATTATGAAAATGGCACAGGACCAGGCCAAAAGTCATGATTTTTTGTAACATTAGATATATAGTTGCCAGGAATTGAAGCCAACTCAATGCATCAAAACACACCAAATCATTGCTACACAATGCCAAGTCCTGTACGAAATCTGCAAGCAGGATGGTGGTTTTGCTGGGAGACGGTTATGTAAGAATGTTATAGGAATAGAGACCCACAATCACACTTGGTCTTATGGTTCCAAAGTTCAGTCATGTACCTTCAATGTCAAGGTGATGGTCCAGGCCAGTAGCATTCCAATTCAGAAAAGTAGATGTTATCCAGGTAGAAAGAGTTCCTCTGTGGCACCTGCCAACAACCACCTGAAATCTAAGGCTACGATAAAACCCGCTAATTAATGCTAAAAAATGCATTGCTTAAATACCAGTTTTAGAAAGAGCGGAATGCACACATATAAAACCATGAGATACGGAAGAGAAATAGAATAACAGCATTAGTCACTATCCTCCTCAAACATTAATTTTAGAACACCTTTAGGAGCCTTCCATGTGCTCAAAGTACACAGATCTGATTTAAAAATTAAGAGTGAATTAGGACTACCTGAAAGAGACATATAAAGCTCCTTCACTTTTTCAAACATATTCAAGTGACCCTATCAGCTCACGTGCTCACTGAAACGTTCTGTGCAAACTTAAAGGAATTGACATGTCAATGCCTTGGGATACCGTAGTTACCTGCAAGGAATAAGTAGAGTTGTTTCAAATGAAACATGTCTTCCCTGCACAATGAAACGTCTGTGTAGACTAAGTAATATGATATCGTATACTGTTTAAGAAGCATACTCAAATAATAATACATTTAAAATGCCATGAAAAAGAAACTTTAATGTAGTCATTTGGAATTTAAACCACGTTGATGTAATAATTTCTATTAAAATGTCTTCACAGTTGATTGTTATCATCAAAAATGTATTAAAGATAAATCACTCTGTAGATGTGTCCCCTGGTTTATAACTGCACTTCCCTAATACTTTAGTTATATGGATACATTTACACATAGTTCTGAGCTGCAGTCGAGTTGACTCCAATTTACGTTGACCTCATTCAAGCTGAGTAGGAATTCTTCACAGGGTTGTGTAGACTGTCACTCTCAGATCACCCGACCTTATTTCTGAGCCAATTCTGGGTATGTCTGAACCACCAAACTTCTGTCCACTAGTCAAATACTTAACCACTGACAACTGTGCTGTCTTTCCATGCCCGGCACAAAGCAAGCAGAATAGGACATTGTATTCATTGAAAAGCTTTGAAAATTCATTCCGTACCAAGAGAAGGGAAAAATTCACCAAAGAGAAATTAAAATACTCCCTGGATTATGACTGAAACCTTAAGCGAGATGAACAATTCCCCCTTTGTTTGAAAAACTGATCCCAGGGTGTGGATCAGCAGCAAAGAAGTTCATGTAAGCATACATTATTTATCAACTCATAGACGAAGCACTGATCCAAGTTCCCAGCTATATACAATTATCTCAAGCCTGTTCAACATGAAATGCCTCATTTCTAAGACTCCTATATATACAGCATAAGTAAATAAATGAGTTGAAAAGAAATGCATGATTTATATAATCTCTGCCAAATTCAGCAGCTCGATATTACCCACTCCTCTGAAAGAAAAGAAGGAGCTTTCTACTGCCATAAAGAACTGTAGGGGCAGTTCAACCCTACCCTACCATAGGGTCACTTTGAGTCAATACTGACTCCATGTCAGTGAGTTTGGGCTTTTTTTTTTTTTTTGGTTTATATACAAATGAATTGGTCTAAAAGTTCAATTAAAATGAATACACTATACATTTAGCTGACTCAAGAAAATGATCACTTTTGGGCATTAGACTTGAGTTCTAAAACCAATTTTTTTTATTATAAAAAGAGCATAAACCAAATCACTGCCATTAAGCCAATTCTGACTCACACTATCCCTCTATAGAGTTTCCAAGGCTGTAAATGTTTTCCGGCATAGACAGCCTCATCGTTATCCCTCTGAACACCTCCTGGTGGGTTTGAACTGCCAAACTTATAGTTAATAATCTAAAGCTTGCTTGATGAAAGAGGCGGGTATGAAGCACTCGCTGAAGAAGGACAAGGATTGCAGCCTTCAATATGGATCACAGTGTACTACAAAGAACACGAAAATCCTCACAACTCGACAATTGGGTAACATCATGATAAATGGAAAAAAAGATTGACGTGGTCAAGGATTCTGTCTTGTTTGATCAACGCTCATGGAAGCAGCAGGCAAGAGAATAAAAAGGAGGTTACACTGAGTAAAAATGTCGCCCAAGACCACTTTAAAGTATTGAAAAGCAGAGAGGCTACTTTGAGGACTGAAATGTACCTGACCCACGACATGGTGTTTTCAATGACCTCATATGCAAGTGAAAGTTGAACACTAAATAAGGAAAACCAAGAAAGAATTCACGGATCTGAATCATGGTACTGGTAAATAATACTGAATGTGCCATGGATGGCCATAAGGACAAACACATCCTTTTTTTAATAATGTTAAGAGTGCTATGTAGAAGTGAAGATGGGGAAGCTTCTTCTTACAGACTTTGGGCATGTTGTCAGGAGAGACCAGTCCCTGAAGAAGGACATCATGCTTGGTGAAGTAGAGGGTCCGTGAGAAAGAGGAAGATCCTCCACACAGTGGGCGGACACAGCGGCTGCAACAATGAGCTCACGCATAGGAACAATTGTGAGAAGGGTGCAGGCCCCGGTCATGTTGTTCACGGGGTCATTATGGGTCAGAACTTGACGGCACCTCACAACAAGGTCAGATTCTACTTCTGTCTTCTTCATTCCCTGTCCAGTTTTCAAATGCTTAGGAGGCAAATGAAAATACCATGATTTGGTTCACCCTACTCTTCAAAGTGATACTTGGCTTTGAACACTTTTGGTCCAGTTGCGAGAATTATTGTTTTCTTAATGCTGAGGTGCAGTCTATATTGAAAGTTGAAGTCTTTGATCTTCATCAGTGTGTCAGTCCAGGTAGACAAGTGAGTCAATTCATAGACACGCATATGTGTATAAAAAAGAGATTTTTCTTAAAGAAAGAACTTTATATAAAAGAGCTATTGTGTGTGAGTGTGTGTGGCATCACTGCCCTGGTGGGAATAGGAAGCCCAGCCTTGCTCCTGGAGAGCTGCTGCTGGATTTGAACTGTCAACCCTGTGGGCCGCAGTCCCGCACACAACCACTAGACCACCAGGGCTCAGACATAAAAGAGCTATTGTATATTGAGAAAACATCCCAGCCCAGCCCAAATCAAGTCCTTATATCCGATATTAGCCCTTATGTTCAATGTCTATCTTTAAAGTCCTCTCCAGACTCATGCAACACATGCAATGACTCCGAATGCAGGGGGAATCACAAGCCAGTGGGTGGAAAGTCTTGTGGATCCAGTGGTGGTGTAAGCACCTCAGTACTGGCAGGGGTCTCTACATGGCTCTTCCAGCTCCAGGGCACTAGCGTAGCACCATGTGTTTTGTCAGTAGGACTGTCTCCCAGAGAATGAGGGTGTGTCCTATCTCTGCCAAGCTATCTCCTTAGCACCTCCAAATGAGATCATCAAGCTGAAACCTGATTACCAGACTAAACTATACCCCTTCACTCTTAATAGTCTCGAATTGACAACAGATTCTGTAACTACCACAATCAGTACATGCTTCAAGCCCTTTGTGAAAGATTATCTGCATTTAGGTTGTTACTAAGACTTCCTACAATTGGGATACTGCTTTCTTCTTCACATAGCCCAGCTTTTCAAATGATTTGTTTAGCATATTGAAGGAATAAGTGTGGTGAAAGGATACAACCCTGATGCATGTCTTTACTGTGCTTAAACTATTCAGTATCCTCACGTCCTATGAAAATAACTACATCTTGGTCTATTTACAGGTTCTGCATGGGCTCAGTTAAGTATTCTGAAATTTCCACTCTTTGTATGTTATCCATAATATTACAACAAATGCCTTTGCATCATCAATAATACATAGGTAAGCACGAATCTGTCCTTAGCAATGATATCCCTCATTCTATTTCCTCATTGGATCTAGTTATTTTGATGACATAACCTAATTTAACTGTTCTGTTTTTCTAAATATTGAGGAACACCACGTTCTAAATCAATGCACAAAGTACCTGCTATATGCTAACTCCTTTACAGGTGGATGAGGAAAAGAAATAGGCAGCGTCAGCTTGAAAAATCCATATAATGTGTGTGTGTGTGTGTGTGTGTGTGCGCGCATGTACCGGACAGAGACCAACCAAACTCAAGACCAAATTCACCGCCATGAAGTCTATTCTGAATCCCAATGACCCTAAAGGGCAGGGTAAAACTGGCTCTGTAGGTTTCTAAGAAAGTAACTCTTCACAGGAGTAAAAAGGCTTGTCTTTTTCCCACGGATAGACTGGTGGTTTCAAACTGCTTACCTTGTGTTTAGCAGCCCAATGCATAACCACTATGGGACCATGGCTCCACTGGGACATTGGAAGTTAAACATTTAAGTTTAGTGTAAAGTGTAGTATCATGAAAGCAGAGAGTATAAATAAAACCGGGGTAGAATTAACAACTCAAATGCTTTATACTAGTTTTGTCTACACTCTTTCAGTTGAATGTTAAAGGAAGCTCATAAAACAACTTAACCAAACCCAGTGAAGCAACTTAATGTGACAGTCACTGATTTGTCTCTTTGTCTCACAGCCAGCATGAAATCTAGAGGCAAGTTTAGGGGTTGGTGAAGCTGCTCAAGCTTCATCATCATGAAACTGGGCTCCCTCCATTTTCCTGTTCTTCACTAGGTAGGCTTCACTGTCACATGTTAATAGTTGCAAATCTAAGCACCGTGTCGTCTATGGTCGGGGAGGGAATAGGGGAAATCAGGAAGAAAAAAGTCTATGCGAAAGGAAAAATAAAAGAAGTCTATCTATTCCCCACCCACTGGAAGGAGGCCACATGAGCACTCCTGGCTGCAAAGGAGGCTGAAAAGGGAGTGTTTGTAGAGGACGTGTTGCTACCCAGAACCAAAGGCACAGCTCCAATGGACATGCGGAATTAGAGAGTGAGAACTGGGTGTCCCACAATCTCCTCTGAACTCACATTAGCCATATGGACACGGGTCAACCTCAGTCTAAAGCCTACCTATGCCACTAACTGTGTCACCTTGAACAAATGCATCCATCACTATGTTTTCTTAGCATCAAATGGTGATAATTAAACCTCACCTGCAGAAGCACTGAAATACAATTGCATCTGTGGGGCCCAGGACCCACTGTCTCACCTCATCAAGGTTGAGTTTTCAGCCTGCTTTCCAAGTATCCTAGGTAACCACAGCATTCTAAAATATCACAAAGCTACCCCATGATACTGAAAACATCTACACATGGTGTATCCATGGGTCACTCCCTTTCTGTGAGTCTCACATGTTTTATGAGGACAGAAAGCAATGATTAACTAGCACTTAGGTTCCTGGTGACTTTGTCGGGTAAGCCTTGGCCTGCTAATGACACTGCCAGCAGTTCAAACCCCTCACCTGCTTCTCCGGGGTCTCGGAACCCCTGGGAAGGTCGCTGTGAGTCAAACAGAGTCAGCAGCATAAATTTCGGTTTTGTGAGTTTACTTCAAGAAAGAAATGTGCATACATTGCCCTTGAGATAGTCTAGGGGAAAAAAAGAAGAAAACCAGGGTACGGACTACAAAGACTGAGTGGCATACAGTAACCACTACCACCACCACCACCCCACCACTCCACCCCCGAGGGACGAATGAACAACAGAAACGTGGCTGAAGGGAGACAGCAGATGGTGTAAGATAAGAAAATAATAATCATTTACAATTTATCAGGGGTGCATACGGGTGGGAGGGTGGGGGAGGGAAGGTAAAAAGAGAGCAGCTGACACCAAGGACTCAAGCAGAAAGAAAATGTTTTGAAAAGGATGACAGCAACATATGTACAAACGTGTTTAATACAACTGATGTACGGATTGCTATAAGAGCAGTGAGAGCCCCAATAAAATGATTTTTCTAAAAGAAATAGGAAAAATCATGATTAGAAGGGAGTAGTTATACTTTCTAGGTATTTTAAGCTTTAACCACTCCAAGCAGAGTTGAGTGAGAAGTGCAATCATCCCAGAACATTTTCCAAAGGCACTTAGTGCCCTGTCTCCAGAAGTGGATTCCTCTCAATTTTAGGGTAAAAAGTAATCAATTCAAGCTCTGAAATGACAAAGAAAAACCTCATAAGAGTAACATGTAATAGTTTGAGAGTGCCTGGGTTAAGCAGAGCCATTTTACAGGGCACCTATCAATACCCAAGTCATCTACACTTTCAAAGTCCCTCTTTCCCCTTTGGTGGCAGCACACAAAATCTGCTGTGCTGTTGCTTATGACAGATGGAAAAGGAACGTTAACTTGTTCCTTTGAAATTCTTTCAAAGGGAATGAAAATATGGACAGAATGAGGCCAGGCTTGAGATTCTCTGAGGGCCTCACAGCTCCTAAAGGCTCAAAATAAAAGAAAATATTCTCTCTGCGTACTTCCAAAGTTCTATGGTGATGTTTCTGAGCAACTCTAAGCTCTAAACTACCCACACCTATCTATGGCCACGGAGTGGATTCTGCTCGTCACCCTTCCGTCGGGCAGAATCGAACTGCCCCTTCGTGTTTCCAAAGCCACAATCTCTATGAAGGGGATGGGCACCTCTTTCTCCCACCGAGCAGCTGGTCCACTCCCACAGCCAGCACTTCAGTTAACAGCTGAGCAACTCAGCTATCGCACTGAGAGGGTACCAACTAAACTAGAATCCTCCTGAATGTTCTGCCCACTGATAGTTGAATAATGATGCCGCCCTGCACTTTTCAATGTAAAACTAGAAGAAATCTGCTAAATTTAAAATATTCCAATGGGGGCAAAAGAAATCTGTCAAACACTGTGAACACTCCAACCTTGGGGGTCGGGGGCAAGGGAGGGCAGAGTCAAGATTACCAAAGCTGCTATTTTCGTAAGATTCCAATCATCGTGAATAAAAAGCTCCATCCTGATTTTGGAATGCTAGGAGATGCTCTTTGAAAAACAACATTCAGCAGAATATTTTTCTTCCAATTAATAAATAGCTTTCTTACTTTCTCTATTTGGCACTGCTAAATTCATAGTTCATTTTGAAATAATATGCTTCTTGAAAATAAAACACATTTTAGATCATCGAGATTCCCACTTAATAAAAAGACTCTGATTAAATAAATGCTCTTCTTGTCCAATTCTGAAATAAGGAAATTTCTCTGATTCACAGTTTTAACACACTGCAAGAAAAATATGCATAGCTTGATTAAAATCAGATGAATGAGCTAGAAAAAAAAGACAATGGAAGAAATATGTTCATCAAAAATATTTGACAAATTATATTCAAGGAAAAGTTTTTTCTGGTTCTAATGTAATACAAGGGAGTATCCCCTCCAAAACTGAATACCTCCCCAAGCTATGTATGTATGTATGTATGTATGTATGTATGTATTTATTTTACAAAACAACCTTATCACCTTCAAAGTACTCTCCATTACACTTAACATATTTGTCAAATCTGCAATCCCATTCTGGGAAACAATTTTCGAACTCGTCTGTTTGGATAGCTGACAGCATCTCCCTTGTTTATTTTATTCACCTCTTCTATGTCATCAAATTGCTGCCCTTTCATGTCCTTCTTCATTTGCAGAAACAAAACAAAGTCGCATAGAATGAGGTCAAGTGAGTAATGTGTGTGGGGCAAGAGGTGCATGCTGTTTTTTACTAAAAACTAGTCCATTGAAAAGGCTACGTGAGCAGGTGCATTGTTGTGGTGGCAAAATCATTGCCCCATCTGCCACAAATCAGGCTTTTTTTGTCACACACTATTACACTATCTTTTCAGAACCTCTAAAAAGAAAACTTGATTAGCCGTCTGACCTGGTGGAATGAACTCCAGATGCACTCCAAGTTGACATTTTCATCCATTGGGAAAGTTGAGGAACATCCAGAACGAGGCTTGTCATCAATTGACATTTCGCCTTCTTTGAAATGAGAGAACCACTCATACACTTGAATTTTTCTGATAGCACTGTCTTTGTAAGCTGTGCTTACATCACAACAGTTTCTACAGCATTTTTCCAGAGAAGAAAACAAAATTGCACAGCTGCACCCTGTTCTTTTAAAGCAGCCATCACAGAAAACAGGGTCCTAGGGAAACTTTTACAAAATAAATTCACTGTAAGCAGAGAGAACCTTCCCAGGCACGCTATTGGGTGCACTAACTCAGAGCAAGTTGCTGCATATTTGCCTGACAGGAAAAAGGACATGCATACAAAAGTTCCGCTCCACCCAGTGCAACTCTGGTTTGTTTGTTGTTTTGTTGTTGTTGTTGCTTTGCGGGGGGGGGGGTACCCCCTCGTATATTGATGTTGTTGGTAAGTGCTTTCAAGTCAATTCGACTCTTAGCAATCCCATGTGACAAAACAGAACTGTTTTCCTACATGCTTCTCTGGGCTCTAATTTTAACAGGAAGGAGCCCCTTTGGATACTGTGTTAGGCACCGGGCTGCTAATCACAAGCTGCCATTTCAAACTCATTCTTGCTCCATGAGAGGCAGCTGAGACTGCTCCGGTACAGATTCATAGTCTTGGAAACACAGTGTAGACTCTGTATGAGTTGGACCTCAATGGCAGTGCGCCTTGAGCAATGGAAGCAGATCAACAGGATTTTCCCCTTGGAGTAGGCCCCTGGGTAGGTCCAACCACCACCTGTTGAGGTGGCAGTCAGGCAACTTAACCATAGTGCTACCTGAGCTGCATATATATGTCACAGTATCAGAACTGTCATTGCAAATTATGGCTATAGACTTTTTTCCAATGATGCATCCATTTTCCAAAGAGATCACTTCACTGGCCACAGCGTATCATCTTGGAATTTTTCTACCTGTCCTAATTAAGCAGGTGGCTTCAGTTTATTCATCATGGCAACTATTTTGTTTTTCACCAGATTGGTCTTCTCAGTTATCCAATCTGAAGGCATTGCAATAATGCCATTCAGTTATTTATTCAGCAGACATCGACATAAGTTTCTAAAATGCACTAGAAACTTCAATTCTTGAGGACAAGCATGCTATGGCTAAATGGGCAAAATGCTCAAAGAGAACTAAGATGAGGCCCTGGCCAATCCTGGAACAGAATTGAAATCAAGGGAGGCTTTGAATTCATTGGTAACTGTGATAGTTACATAATCTGTTGTCGATTTGAGACTTGAGAGTTGAAGGGGTGGGGTTTGGCCTGTCTATCAGGTCACAGCTTGATGACCTCATTTAGCAGCACTAAGGAGATAAATAGCTCATCATAGGTGAGGCCCACGCTCACTCCCTACAAGACATTACTGAGGACATGCCTGATGGAATTACACTGATGCAGGCAGAGCCATGCGGTGTCCCACGCCAGCCAGCACTGATGTGCTTCCACTGCCACTGGATCCACAATACTTCCCACCCACCGGTCTATGATCTTCTTGCATTTAGCATCATTGCAACTGTTGCATGAGTTAGTTTGAAGAGGATTTTACAGATTGGTATGGAACCTATGGGCTAATATGGACTTGATCTTGACCAGACTAAGATGTTTTCTCAATATTCAATTGCTCTTGTATATAAAGCTCTTTCTTATATACACACGAGTCTCCCTGGATTTGCTTCTCTAGTCTACCTGGACTAACAGAGTAACTCTGAGGGGCTATAAAGGCCTGTAGGAGTCAGCCAGTTAAAGAAAAGCAAAGACAATACGGTCACAGTCTTGACATGGTAGAAATTTGAAATCAGATTCATATAGATGAGTCAAATAAAGAAATTAAAACTTCATTGTAGAGATCAGTCTGAAAGCGATGGCTCACATTGGCAAGTTGGAGAAATGGAATGTAGGCCTGAAAGCAATAGGTAGCGGAAGTAAATTAAAGGTAATAGGGTAATAAGATTTGTTTTTTGCAAATTTCTTCAGCGAAGTATAGTGTATAGAGCAAAGGGATAGTCATATATGCATTTTTAGTATTTTACTGTTTACTTGTCTGTCTTTGAACAATCAAAACGGTTGTTATCAAATTGAGTGAGATTAGTGGAAACTTCATGTATATCAGAGTAGTGCTCTGCTCACCCAGGGTTTTCAATAGCTGATCTTACAGAAAGTCCTATGACCATGCTTCTGTTTATCTGGGTGGACTTGAACCCCCCAACCCTTTGTGTAGCAGCCAATCCCATAACCCTATGCACCTCTGAAGCGCACTCCTTACTTTATCCTTACATGATCAAGGCCGGAAGACGTGGACTCTGACCAGCTCACTGTCACAGTCACTATTGGTGCTATTGTTAGGTGCTGTCCATTTGGGTTCCAACTGTGACCAACCTGTGCACGACAGAACAAAAACACTACCCGATCTCATGCCACGCTCACAATTGTTCTTATATTTGAACCCATCGAAGCAGCCACTGTGTCAGTCTATCTCACTGACAGGATACCTCATTTGTGCTGCCCCTCTACTTTACCAAGCATGCTGTCCTTCTCCAGGGACTGGTCTCGCCTAATAACATATCCAAAATATGTGAGGTGAAGTCTCATCATCCTTGCTTCTAATGGGCATTGTAGCCTTACTTCTTCTAAGGCATATCTATTTGTTCTTTTTTTTTGGGGGGGGGGCATCACTGCCCTTTGGTGGTCATGGGAGCTAACCAGCCTTGCTCCTGGAGAGCTGCTGCTGGATTTGAACCACCAAGTCCATGGGCCGCAGTCCTGCACTCAACCACTACGGCACCAGGGCTCAGCCTATCTATTTGCTCTTTTGGCAGCCCATGGTACTTGCAATATTCTTCACCAGCACTATAATTCAAATACATCAATTCTTCTGTCATTGGTGCTCATGAAGTAGCCAATTGAATAATGGGATGAAGGAAAGGCAGAGAAAGGGAGAACAATAGAGGATGAAAGATTACTAGAACAAGCAAGGCAAGAAAAGACGAAGGCATACACATAAGCAACAGCGATAGGAATAAAGAGTAGTAGACTTAAGTACCAGATAAAAGGAGGTAAACACAATGCACCTATGTTTCACAAGGATTCAGTGTGTCTGGTGAGACACAGGTTTAGAGTAAAGTTGAAGGCTTGTGTTTTGGACTCATGCGATTTGAAAGTCTACCTGGAATTTCAAGATAAAACTTGTAGTAGACAGAGGATTACATCTGGATTTTGACAAGAGATCAGAGGTGTACATATTCATGAGTCATCAGTGATCAGGTTCCTGCATTGCTAGCAGACGTGAAAAAGGTTGTTTTGTACACTGATAGCATGTAGAGTGACAAGAATCAAGAGCAACATAGAGACCACCAGAGGCATCATTTTAAGGGCTGATTGGTGGAAGAGGTGCTCATGAACCCTGCCTCAAATACTCTATAAGCCTATAATTATACTAGTAAAACAAGGAACTAATCTGGTGCAGTTGCTTTAGAATAGATAAGTGATGTGATTTCCTGAGTTACCATCCTCATGAATTGCCCAGGAGCACTCTGCTAATGGCTAGAGTCTTGGTTTCTTACACAATAAACCTTGGAGCAAAGGAGATGAACTCTGCTCTTCCTTCCAGCGGTATGATTTTAAGGATCTAGTCAAGCTGCTGCTGCTTCATTCAGGACAAGCAGAGCAATCTTTAGCATGTTTTAACAGCAAGGCCAAAACTATGAGAAAATAAATGAGTCTGAAGTCTCAGTTTATTCCTGCCCTAGTGAACAAATGGGAAAATACAGCTTGTTCACTTCTACTCAGTGATGCTAATGATTCAGTTAAACTGACTTCTTTGAAGGAAAATTACCGTTAATAACCTTAATTTCCTCCTAGTCTCTTCCCCCAGGTACCTGACATTTCAGATAAAATATTTTCATAAAATATTAAGAGCAAAAGAATTACATCTTAGGTAACCAACTCCATGGTGACAGACTTTATGAATCCTTTCTCTCTCTCCTGTCTGTAGCCAACACTGTGGGTTCTTCAGATAAGTACAGATTTTTCCATTTTAAGTATTTCCCAAGAAACTCAATCCATTCCAAAAGAAATTAAAAACTAAAGTTGTTACTTCTAAAGCTCACAAATCTTTCTGATACCAGTCATGTAGCAAAGAAGAGCATACCCAACCACAACTTAAATGTGATGCCTGTAGCTGAATCTTTGCCCAGCAAGCCAGACCAAAGCCTTGCACTCAGTCCTGATTTCTAACCCATGCACACCTCTGCTCCGGGAGGGCAGAGCAAGTGCACTCTGCCACTGTTCCCTGCCTGCTGGATTGCCCATCAGCCTGACCTGGACAGACGTCCTCAAGCTTCCTTTGTCCTCGGCTTGTCGAGTTCAGCTAATGGAAAGCACCAGACAGAGTCAGGAAGAGCAAGAGGTGAGGAAAGCAGTCAACCTCTGCAGGCTCCCTCGCAGAGACATCACAGGCTGCTTGTGCCCCTGTACAATGAGACAAGCTCTAGTCAGCTGGCCCTCTCCACACGGCATCACCCTTCCGATTCTAGACCTCACTCAACCTCCCTGTCCTCTTAACTTTCCACTGCTGCGAGGGCTGTGAACTCCGCCGGCCACGGTTATGTTCCCCACACCTTTCTACACCTTCTGAAGCAACAACCGAGCCAGTCAAGTTGATTCCAACTCGTGGAGACCACATATGTCCCGCATCACAACTGTGCTCTGTACGGTTTTCATTGACTGTGACCTCAGAAACCGATCTTTAGGGCTCGTTGTCAGGGAACTTCTAGGTAGATTCAAACTGCCAGCCTTGGGGGTCTCAGCTGAGCATTTACACATGTCGTGCCACCCAGAGATTCCCAAGCCCTCCCTCCTCAACGGGCGTCGTTTGCACAAGCCATCTGTTCACTAGCGGAGCCCTAAATGACCGGGTTAATGAGCCATTACGTGGTTCCCTGAGTTGTGGTGTTCACACGCGTTATCCAAAAAGTTGTCTGCAAACTGTGGATTACTACAACATTTCCACGACTTTTCTTGAAGGTGCCAGCTTTCAACGCCAAGGAAACATGACTGAGTCTTACCACGTTGCTGCAACTCATAGTGTGCTGTCAAAATAATCATGCAGAAGACGCACAACCCGAATCACTGGAACGTCACTGCCAGCCTAAGATGGGTCTTAAAACCCATCTCGTGAGACATGACTGGAATCCACTTTTGAAAGCAGCCATGGCTCGTGATGTTTCTGATACTCACTCATGTCAGCCTTCCCCAACAGACCTGCTTTGCTGTAATGCCACGCCTGTGTAAGGCCCATAAAACTCTGAACACATAACTTGAATTCTTCTGATATTGCTGATAACAATTGCTGTTATCAAAATTGCTACTTCTGAACCAAACTGGGAGTCAGTTACATCGATTTCATTACACTGCATGACATACAGTGTAGTTTCGAAGGAGGTTGCCTGAGCATCCTTTCTGAAGACAAGCTTCTTCATAAATCTGTTAAATAAACTTCACCAGGAAAAGAACATTTTCCCTGGGCCGTCTAATTAATTTTCTTATAGAAGGTAAAAGAGGTTCATAGATAACAGAGTCTTTGAAAGCCTAAAGATCCAAGTTAGAACACATAGCAATGAAATAACCAATGAAGTCATAGTCCCGGGCCACCTCTCGTCGGTCTGCACCAGCGAGGCAGCCCCTCCTGGTTCAAGAAGGGAGCTTGTGACCCGGCCCTGCTGTGCGGGCTCTGGAGTTCCTCCACTGACTGAACTCATCAGAACAGAGATGTTCATCTCCCTGCTTCCACCAGATACCACTTTAGATACACATTTTTAAAATTAACCCCTGGGCCAGTAAGTCCTCATGATGAAGCATTATATTTTCCAGGAATTTTTTAGGGACACATGGTTACGACTAAGGCAGAATCTAGGCGACAGCAATGAGGTTTTCGGACTATTTTTAAACAGATTTCCTAGTGGTCTGTATAGACCTGAAATCTGACTGAATTAGTGAAGCAATAGAATAATTTGGGACAGGCATCAGTTAGTGAGTAAGCTCTGCTGGATAATCTGAGGTTCCATGAGACAAGAATTCTAAGGGGATCTTTCTTAAAGGCAGGTTGGCAATGTTCTCTTAAAATTCGAAACATGTGTACTGCGCCCTTTTGACCCAACAATTCTACTTCTAGGAACTCCGCTACCAAAAAACGTCTCACACATTGGCATGAAGACTAGTTTGCAATAGTTAAAAAAAAAGAGTTATTAGGTATCATCAAGTGGATTCTGACTCACAGAGATCCTACCGGATAGCATAGAACCCTTCTATTGGATTCTCCCGGCTCTGATCCTTATGGAAGCAAATGAGCAAGTCTATCTCCTGAGGAGCCACTGGGTGGGTTCGAACCAGGACCTTGCGGTTATCACTCCAATGCACAGTCGCTGGCAGCACAAAGTGGAAATGTGTGGCAAGTGCAGTACACACGCTATGATTCGCTGCTGAATGGGA
The DNA here is from genome assembly GCA_004026705.1 of Nesogale talazaci. Lineage (NCBI taxonomy): Eukaryota > Metazoa > Chordata > Mammalia > Afrosoricida > Tenrecidae > Nesogale > Nesogale talazaci. The sequence goes on from PVJH01002822.1 coordinate 53,244, forward strand.
CAGATCTCCAGAACGCCACGAGGTTTAGGCAAAAGAGAAAAGGCAAATGCATACAGCATGACAGTTACAGAAGAAGAAGCCATACGTCTACCTGTAGGAAAATGCAGAGAGAGAAACGTGAAAAGAAGTGCTATAAACGCTTGCCAATTGTTCTATCTGGAGTGGACAGAGATGGGAAAGGGGGTTCTCCAATTCCTTCTCTCTGAACCTGTATTGTCATGTCAGTTAAAGTATCCCATATACTTTTAGAAGCCAATAAAAACAAACATTAAAATGTTAACCCTTGGAATGCATTGATATAGAAGCACATGTGTTGCCATATCACAAGTGCCGTTTTTTTTTTACAGCTTGATAAGTACACTTCAACATAATCGATTTCTTCTGATTATGTACCAAAGAGAGGAGTGAGGTGATATGTCCAGTTGATGAGAGTGATGACATGTGCTCAGAAAAGAAATCGCTTTCTTTGGATCGAAATGTGCTTGCTAAGAGCCAAGAAGAAAGGAAGGGTTGTTATGCAGGCTGCATTTTGAAATGCTAATACGTAGAAACAGACCTCGTTGTGATACATGGAGAACAAACATATTAAAAAACCTCATAGCAATTACCAAACAATGGGGGGACTTGGGGACATTTTATGCCAAGAGTTCAAATTGGTGATAAAGGCACTGGCACCTCCACTCCATGCCCCCATCAAAGGAGCCATCCTTTTCTGCACGCTGACATTTTCTTCTTTTAAAAGAACACCATGAAATAAAAGAGAGAAGAAACAATATGTCCTGTGTTCTTCATCTGTGTGCATTTGCTAACTTCTGGGAAACACGAGAGGCCGAGAGGGAAACAGGCAGAAATTCGGCTTCAGAAATCGATGTGCATAAATGACCATAACAACCTTTCTAAGAAACTGGAGCACAAACAAAATGCATGAAGCGACCAGGATGAAAAGACAGAATTACTGACATTTCCCAGGACACAATTGTTCCACTAACAGGTAGCAGCAATCTCAAAATAGGAACGTATGGGCTGAATTCGTTCCACAAAGGTGTTTTGGTAGGTCACTTCAGGGGCTCATAAGTTTGGGTTGATTTTAAATTATTTTGGAGTATTTTTAATTGACGAGAACTCACATAAAAATAAATCTCCATGTTCTGTGCTTCTCTTTGAAAAATGCCAGAGTGGACAGGCAACCCAGGGCCCAATATCTGCCAGCCAGAAATCAGCCAAACCCGTCCAGCAGCTGCCCCTGGTAGATGGGCCCATACTTCAGAGGACAATGCCTCCTCTCCCTCCACTCCCCCCACCCCACCCCCACCCCTGGCTGGGCTGTCATGCTCAGGCACACATCCCTCAGCAGTCCTTAGAGGTATTTGGAGCACACGATATCATGATTAAAGACACGAGGACGTTTTCTGGGAGGGGGAAATCAAACAAACAAAAAAGAGCTGTGGAGTCAGTTCCAAGTCCTAACTGCCCTCCCGGGGTTTCAAATACTGAACATTGTTAGTCTTTACGGGAACAGACAGTCTCATCCGGGTCCCATGGCACAGCTGGTGCATTTGACACACGGTCACGGCTTGCAGCCTCACCCCCCACGCCACCACGGCTCCTAAAGTCATAACTGACTGGCCTTCCAGCACGTGAAAATGACTTTTTAGCCTTTCCCAGAGGACCCTACTTTTCAAGTTTAACCCGGAGTAGCACTGAGTAACCAACCACCTTATTCAGATTGCTCACTTAGGCAACTGCAGGAAAAAAAGGACCAAGAAGCAATGAGGATGAATGGCCTCTTCAGCTTTCTATTTCAATTCCACGTTGCCAGACACATCAGTATCCCTCAGTCCCAGCAACTTCTAAAACTGCCAGAACACGTGTCTGTCCGCATAGCAGCAAGTCTGTCCCTTTTGACTCACCGCAGGAAAAGCGGCCTCGCCCTGTCCTATCCTCGTGACTCGACTGTGGTCCACAGCGTTGACAGGGGTGGGCTTCTTCCAAAAGTCCGTCACCAGGCTTTTCTTCAGACTGTCTCAGTCTGGAACTCTCTCTGTAACCTCTTCAGCACCAGCAGCACACAGCCTCCGTAGACTGACACATGAGGACTATGGAGCACAAGATGCACTTACCGGCACTTGAACCCAGGTCTCCTGCACAGAAAGGTGAGAAATTGGTACTCTGGTAGTAACCTATGTTGTGTTTGAATGCGAACCCTGTCTTCAACTGTCTAAAGTGAATACTTAAACCTCTCCAGGAGCGCCCCCCCCCAAAAAAAAAAAAACAAAACACCTCTCCAGGTCTGTTTCCCCAAATGTACACTGAAAGAACATTTGCACACACCTGCAAAGGCTGTGCACCCCAACCCAAGCCCATGCCCATGCCCGTGGAGGGGACGCCGACTCATTCCTAGCGACCCTAGTCATAGTACAATTGATGAGTTTCTAAGACTGCAAATAAAATGGCCTCGCCTTTCTCTCACGGAGCAGCTGGTGAGTTTGAACCATTGAACTTTTGGATAGCACTTAAATCCCCTATATCACCAGAGCCATGGGAAGGATTAAATGATGGTGAGCAAGTGCTCAGAGAATGACAGTCCACTGTTACAATGCAGAGCTGAGGAACTGAGTGCCCCCACAGAGACCTGTTGGGAGAACAGGAGTCAAGACTGCCACCTTTATTCTGCCCAACTTCCTCATGCTTCCTCCCCCAACCCCCACCCCTAAGCACAGAGGATTACCAAATCCTTTTAGTGGATACCTCTCTCCATCCAGGCCAAACTATGCCATGTGGTCTTTGTAAAGAGCCTAGCTGGGGAGACACAGATATCCAGGCAAGTGTCCGGCTCCCTGCATTCAATTTTGCAACATCAGTGTTACAGACTTTTGCAGCTGTTATAAAGGACTGAACTAATAAATGGCCAGGAAACCTATCAACCCTTCTCAACATACGTTTGAATGCTTAAAATTAAATATATTAAGGGCAGAGCAAGAACCAATTAGGCTGACATATTCATATAGAAATCTTGTCAGAGGTACTTGTGGTGGAGGAGCATATCAATGCATGAAATACCAAGAGCTAGAAGTTGTTGAATCACCAACCATAACTGTCTGCTGGAAAGAACCCACTGCCATCCATTTGAGCCCTACAAGCAGAGTCAGATTGTTCCTTAGGCTTTCTGAAGTCATCAACCTTCCTGCTAGCAGACACCGCAAAAACCTCACTGCCATGGGATTGATTTCTAGTCATATTAATCCTACACCTGGGCCCTTCCGAAACTATACATCTTTATGGGAACAGAGAGTCTCATCATTCTCTCAAGGACTGGCTAGTATTTCCCAACTGTTGGCCTTGTGACTAGCAGCCCAACGAGTGGTTAACAGAGAACTACTTTAACAGAACTATCTCATCTTTTTAGCAATTCTTGCTAGTGGGTTTGAACTGCTAATCTCAAGTCTAACAGACCAATAATTAACCCACTGTGCCAGCAGGGCAATTTTAGTTGCAATGAATGAAAAGAGAGATGTACTGTATTTCGCAGCTAGATTTGTGGACCCACCAAACTTCATCCTCCAGCTTCAATGGGAAGGACCCAAAGCCATATACTCACATGTGAGTGGAGACAGGAAGGCATCACACAACACCCTTAATTTGGAGGAGAAGCCTACCCTAATTGTTCAGTTGTTTTTCCCCTCCAATTGAAGGTAATGGAAGCCTGGGGGCATAGCAGGTTATGCATTGGGCTGCGAACGATAGATCAGCAGTCTGAAATCACCAGCCACTAACCAGGAGAAAGAAGAGACGTTTTAATTCCACAAATGCTATAGTCTCAGAAATCCACGGGGATAGTTTTATTCTGTCCTGTAGGATCCCCAGGATCAACTCAATGGCACCAGGTTTGGCTTTTTGTTTGTGTGCTTTTTGCATTTTACAGAAATAGTTACTGAATTCATTCTTGTCCGGGAATGAAAGCATCTTTCTGTAATTCAGAAGTAAAAGAAAACTTTAAGAGAGGCAACATACCTTACAGCCCGGATTTGTGTGCTGCAAAGCAACTGCAAAGTCAGCAGTTCAAGACCACCAGACACTCGTAGGGAGAGAGATGAGGTTTTCTACCCCCAAAAAGAGTTACAACCAAGCACTAGAACTGCTATGATTGCACCATTCATTTTAAAGACCATTTAACCATAGTGTGTGTGTGGGAGGGAGGGTTATTCTAAAATTGATGTGGTCATGAGTTACAATTCTCCTTGATATAATTGCATGATTGGACTACTGAATGATATGATATGTACACTATCATCAATAAATCTTTTTTTTTTTTGGGGGGGGGGGAGGGTGTTTAAAGTTTCCAAAACCCAGAGGAGCAATTCTATCCTCTCCTACAGTCCCATTGACTGGATGGCAGTGAGACTGTGAGAGGGGTGATTTGGTAGCTCAAAGTGGAATTTCCCAACCCTCAGCAAACCAAGAAATCATAACACAAGGGCTGCGGGGGAAATTCCAGTCCAGGAGATAAGATAACACTATGCTGGTAAGCTGGTAACCTGGTAAACTGCATGCTTATAGAAGGTCCAGGTAGTAGGTAAACAGGAGAAAGGTGACCTGGGGAAAAGTTCTTTTGATTTCTGTTTTGATTTCTTTTGATTTCTATTTGGTTTCAAATATCATGATTTCATATAGAAAGGGGTAGGGGAAAAAATAGATGGCGTTCATATAAAGAAAAGCTTAGAGGGTCACACAATTTTTTGAACATCAAGTATCCAAGCTGAGATTCACATGCTCCATCTTTTGTATGAACGTGGGTTACATACACCTTCAGCATAGGCAAAGCATGCCAAAGCGGGAGCTCCAGGCAGACTCTTAGAAAGTGGAGTCTCGGGGTGGGGTGCAGCTGAGTGCAAGGGCAAAGGGGCCTCGTGAATAAAAGGGTAGTCCCCCAGTTGGTGGTGTGTGTGTGTGCTTTCTTAATTCTGAAAGGGGTAGTGCCACTGGGAAAGGCATCCTCACCCAGATATACTTCTACTGGGATAAAGTAAATCCACTTCTCCCTGTGCTTAGCTAAAGAATCGCAGCCTCTGCAGCCTCTGCACGTGGACCGGCTTTTTGTCATTCTAAGGCACAGAGAAGTAAACAATATAATGTGAGGAAGCATTTCCACTTAGTTCCAAGGAGGAAGCTTCACAAAAGGAGAAACTATTCAACCAAAAGGCAAACAGTAAAGGGATACGATACAGATCTGCACCAGGTTAATACCTTTCTGTAATATGAAAGCAAAAGATGGCAGCTCTCAGACCTGTGTGCCCTCACCAACACAGTTGGCACTTGAATATCCACAGCACAACCACAGAAGGCCAGGGCAGACAGGAAAAGCTATGTTAATTTCTGGAGAACTAAAAAAGTCTTTTGACAGGCACTTATAGGGCCTACATGTCTCATGACAAGATAAAAAGGCAAACTATTTCAGAAACCTCAGTCTGGACAAGAAACACCCACTGCGATCATTTTAAGTGTCGCCATTAGTCCTTGACCTCATTCTGCCTATCAAACACACAAGTTCTGGGTTTTACAGGATTCCCTGTGATAATTTATTCAAAACCTGGGTTGTCAGTGCTAATAAACATGCTCTTTCATGCTTCCTTACAAGTGGTCGCAAAAGAAGAGAGTTTAGGCAGACTCTGCTACACAATTTTAAATCTCAAATAATATTTCTCTTTCCCAAAACATTGGCTTTCACTCGCCAAGGCCTGCGTGGAGAATGTAAGAAAGGCATCAACCTTCTTTCCTGTGACTACATTACCTACATGATCAGATCTAAAAACATATACTGTGTTCCCAGCATAATTGCTGAAAGTGAAAATTCAAATCAGCTCCGCCACTAATCACTACCATGTTTTACTTAAGATATCCACAAGGACAGTCCATGGATTTTGATATTTGAGGTTGCCAGCTACATCTGCAAGACTGGGGATGGAAACACCGATGCCAGACCCAGAAGTGGACTTCGTTTATATGAGGGCCTTTCACAAATTGGCTTGCCAACATGATCACTATTCAAAGCAAACAAACAACAAAGCAGCACTGGGGCTCAATTTTACCTTAATTATACATGGGGGGAGGGAGAAGGCGTGCATACACCACTCTGGCAGTTAAGTCATCATGTCAACTCTAAATAAATCCACTCCCACAGGCTGGATTTCTTTTTCCTTCCTAGGAAAGGCCCATATTCCTTTGGGTTGTCAAACAGAACTGCCCCATGCTGCCATGATCAGCACTATACAGTCATCTGAAAAACAGTTGCATTTATTCTGAGGAAAAACAAAATCTCTGCTGGGGATGGAGTATTTCAAAGAGGTGAAGAGATTTTGAACATCTCTTTCTGCAAAGGCTTTTTGGTTACATCTAACATTTCTTCAACTTCCCCTCTCATCAAGCAAAACCACACCAAGACGCCCAACCTACCAAAACACATCAAGATTCCAGGGAATATAAATAGTTCAGCATCACTCAAATGTTCAGGCATACAAAAATGAAACGGAGAAGAGAGTATTTTAGAACAAAAGCACCTCTGCGTGGGTCTGCATTTGTAAAATAAAGGTAGAATTATCCTGACAGATGTAAATGTCTAACCAGTGATCAAATGGAGTCTTGGAAATTCTGTTTTGACAGTTACTTGTAGAACCGAATGTTCACCACTGATTAATTTAGAGCTTGGTAGGGATAGCATTAAAGCTGAATTAAAATTAAATTCAAATTGTCGAGTAACACTGTACTTGAAGGGAAGTGTAGTGCCTAGTATTTACATGGTACCTGGAGATCTATTATAAGATGCTACATTTGAAGTTAATAGTTCTGGCAGAAGAAGACTCATGTACATAAAAAATCTAATAAAATTGCTCTTCCATTTTAAAGTGATTTTTTAAAATAAAAACAAGTGTTCTCCCCTGAGAGCAAACATTTATTAAACATCTACAGTTCTACACAATAGATCAATACACTAGATGAAGACCATGGAGGGCTGACTTGTGAGAAACACAGCAGTCTAGATTCCAAAATGCCAACAGTAGAGGAGTTGAAGCAGGTGGTTATGTATGTCAAAATGATTAGAAATAAAAATAATACATCAAAATGATTAGAAATAAAAATATTTGTAAATTATATACATATATAAAAATATCCTTGCTAGATTAGGGTTTCGTGTCTGTACGACTCTTGGCACCCTGGTTGTATGATGGGTTAGGTAGGCATTGGGCTGCTAATCTCAAGGTCAGAGGTTCAAACCAATTGGCTGCTCAAAGAGAGCAACGTGAGGTTTCTCTGCGCCCACCGCGAATTGACTCCGTACAATTAGATTTTGTTTGGCGATGCTTGTAAGACTTACACCAGAGGCGTTTGAAGAGAGGCAAACATGAGATTCTCTGTTCAACTACCTATTTTGAAACCAACTGAAACATTAACTAAAGAGACAGTTAAAAATTTTCACACAAGTACCCTTTTTTCTATTCTGAAGGACACAGAGGTCTGCTTTCTTAATATCACGTGGACTGCCCAGGTACAGTCACCAGTTGCTCTTCCTGGTCTTGTTTACTTTATGAATCTGATTTCTCTTTGAAGGGGAAATTCAATTCTATTTGAAGTTGTTACACAGATAGCTATGTCTGGATGATAATCACTGCCAACCAAACAGAATTAATCTCCCAACTACAGACCACCGTGTATCACATTACATTTTTTTTAACTAGTGACCTTCCATGAAGGCTTTAGTTAACTTCATTTCTATCAGAATCGCTCATAAAATTAAATGTCAACTATATGAAAAAAACAATAACTAACACTATAAGAGGTTTGTTTTGTTTTAAAGAGGGGCCAGAGTTGTCTTTTAAATACACGCGGTTATGAAAACATAAAGGATATGTGCATTTCTGTTCTGAAAATACTAGTTTTATAAGATATTTATGATTCCTGAAAAAGGTGCGTATATACACTTGAACACTGGAAGTTGTGTGTTTCTCCTTATTGCTTGACACAGCAGCTTATATCGCCTACAGTCAAAAGTAGCGACCGCTCAAGACAGGTTCTAATTAGTTAGGGAAAAAGTAACTTAAAAATATTCTGAACAGAAGAGGCCCAAGCATTCTCCCAACAAATGTTTAACCTAGCAGTGTTGTTGTAAGTGGAAATGTCCAATCATTTCTATCACTGCCCCACAAGAGGTAAGAAGATCTACATGGACACACATTTAAATGCATTGCATGGTGCCAACTATTTCCAACGAAAATAATCGTATACCCGTCGAGCCAAGCTATTTCTAGCCTAGAAGCGGGTGAATGTCTGGACAGAGTCCGAAGAAACCAAGTAGGCGATGACTACAGAGGAAGGGGGGTGGGGGGTGGGCGGCCGGGTGCCCGAGACTCCTGCGCGCGAACTGGACGCCGAGCACCCGGCACCTGCCCCGGGTCCCCGGCAGGGTCTCGGGCTACGCGCGCGCACGCGCACCTGCGCGACCGAAAGGCACCCGCGGGAAACCACCAAGCCCCGGGGACCCCGGCGGGCGGGAGCCTCCGCAGGCAGCACCCGACATGTCTTCTCCTACCTGTCACTTTGCCGGGAGCCGCCGCCGCCGCCGCCGCCGGGGATGCGGCCCCAGACGGCGCCTCGAGAGCCCGAGGGTGCTGCGTGCGCGCGTGGATGGGTGCGTGTGGACGCGCACGCGGGGCTGAGGGCTGCTCCGCCGCGCCGCTCGCTTCCCGCTCCCGGCACTCCCCTTCCCCAAAAGCGGCCGCCGAGCCCCTTCGCGGCGCGCTCCGGCCCCGCCCCCGGCTTCCCTCCGCGCGCGCCCCCGCCCCCTCCGCCCCGGCCTCGCCGCCTCCCCGCGCCCGCACTTACCTCTGCGGAGAGCGGGGGTCCCCACTTCCCTCGGCAAGCCCACCCCGCGGCGGCGGCGGCGGCGGCGGCGGCGGCCTCTCTCTCGTGGCCGCTCGGCGGCTCCCGGCCGCTGCGTCCGGCGCCGCTGAACCTTCCTTCTCAGCCGCGCCTTCTTCCCCGGCTCCCGAACCTCCCTGTGGCTTCTCGCCTCCCGGCTCCAGAGCCCGAGCTGTCGCCTCGCAGCCCCAACCTGCCCAGGCTACGGAGCATGCCCAGTGCGGCACGCCCGGCCTGGGCTGGGGGGTGGGCCGGGGCCGGTCCGCCGCCCGCGGCGGGGAGCCTGGGGCGGGGAAGGGACCCGGGCGGAGCGGCGCACAGGGCCCGGGGCGCAGCCTCGGGGACCCGGGACCTAGTGGCCGCGGGTGAGGAGGGCAGGGCTGGGGAAAGTGGGTGGGGCGTAGGGAAGTGGCCCCGCTGCGCGCCACCCAGGGGTCTTCCCGGCCGCTCGCCCCACCCGGGTTCCCGTCCCGTGGCGCGTGCCCAGTACTTGGGGTTCAGGTGGCACACAGGTTGGCGCGGGGAGCAGGAGCCCAGGCGAGAGGGGGTGGGATACGGCTGTCCGCTAAGGGTCGAAGGGTTTGGGCGGGGGGTCTGGAGGGGAGAGGTTAGGGTCGGAACTGAGAACTCGTGCCCCAAAGTCGCGAGCAGGGGCTAGGAGGGCGTGTTAATTTGCACGTAGTTTGTTTCATAAACATAAAGTGCTACAATGCGTCAGACTGTCTTCTAAACGAGCTTTATTCATTTCGTCCATAAAACTATCTTTCAAAGAAAATCCATGACTGCCTCTTTTCTGAGAATTAAACCGAAGGACAGAGGTAATATGTGGTCCCAATAAAACGTTCCCCCAACCGCAGCCCGTAGAGGCATACCCCTCGCCACCCCCACCCCCGCCCAAGACTTTGGTCCCTGGGATGCTGGGGCACTGCTCAAGCCGGCTCTAGGCTCTTCTCCGCCCGCCCTACAACTGGTCCCACGTGACTCGGAGCCACTCAAACTCAGACCTTAATTGCGTTTGCCTAGCATCACGCTTTGTGACGACCCTCACAACGTGCAGCTCCAGGACTCCCGTGCGGGATTCCGGCTCCCCCAGAGGCCACTCCGACTCCTCAAGCCGGCTGGTGGCCACCAAAACCCGGAGACGTGGCACCTGCGTATTGGGAACTGGGGCCACGCTCGCTGCTGAACTGGGCATGCTCAACCGCCTCAGCCGGTCTCGCTGGCCAGGAGGAAAGAAAGGACTTGGCCGCTTGTGCGGTGTGAGGAATGGAGGGGCATTGAGTGTGCAAGCTGTAGTCCAGGCTCTGGAGGTAGCGGCAGCGGCAGATGCAAAGGGACAGTTAGTTACCCTAGGACATCTAGCCAGTTGCAGGCAGGGCCAGGAAGCAGGGGATCATCAAAAAATTACCAATGGAGCATCCGTAACCTGAAATGCATTAGGGACCTACCGAAACGCTCGAGCTAAACTGACCCTTCAAACAAACTTACTCCACAGCGGAGCCCATCTGCCCAGAGGGAAGCCAAGAAATCTCTCGAAGGTGAAGTTTCCCTGCAAGACGGATAAGGAATGAATGATCACAAAGAAAACTCAGTGGCTCTTCACTCTCAGGGGTCTTCAAGGTGTGGTCATCTTGAGTGTTGTTGTGGAGAAAGAATTGACTTTCTATGCCAATAAAGAGTGATCGTCTCAGATAACCCACAAGGGCAGTTCTGTGCTGGCCTATGGGGTCTCTCTGAGTCAAAACAAATGCTGGCAATGGGTTTTGTTTGGGTTTGGGTTGGTTGGTTGGTTGGTTGGTTGGTTTGTTCACTGGTTGGTTTTTGTGAGCATTGGGTGTCCCGGCCAAGCTTTCCAAACTTTGATGTGCACACATCACTGTTGGATCTGTAAAAGTGCACGTTCTCTGAGTCTGTAGGTCTGTATTGGAGCCAGGGATTCTGTATTTCTAACAGGCTGAATTGTTGAAGACTTTTGAGTAGCAAGAAGTGAAGGCAGTTTCAAAGAGCAAACCGGAGCTTCCGATAAAATTAAAGGAGCTTATTGAAAGGCCAAAAATGATCCAAGCTCAGGCGATGCCTTGTAGAGATTCACCAAAATGATGCAACGCAAGGACATTTGCACAGGGCTTAAATACAGACGGTTTGGGAACTTACAAGATGAAAATTCTGATGGATATTTTTAAAAATCAGACTTTAACCGCTACAAGGTAGTGACAAGACCCCTTAAAACGTTGTTTTGCTGTTTGAGGAATTTAACAGTCACTTAATATAGATACTTCACGGGCCAACCAGAGTGAACACTTTCTGGGAGCATTGTCTGCAGGCTTCCTAAGGTCTCCTGGCCAGCCGGTTTATGAAAATCAGTTTGTAATAAGAAGAGCAAACAAGCAACCACCTCCCAACCCTCCCCCAGCCCCCCCCCAAAAAAAATTAGTCTGGCCTGTGTCTTTAAGAAGCCCTAGACTACTAACTGTTAACCACAAGTACCAGCTGCTATCCAGGAGAAAGCCAGGACTCCTTACTCCCTGTATCATCACCATCTGGGCCAGTTCTCTGCACTGCAGTGTCTCTGAGAGTCGGAATCCACTCAGCGGCAGTTGAGTTTGGTTTGGGTTTTGGCCTGTTTCTCTGACAGAAGCTCTTCTTTATGCCAAGCACCTAGTATTCCCAGCAGTTTTGTAGGCCTGTTTTTTTACTTCTCTGAGAAGAAAACAAAAGTTCAGAAAGCCAAAGCAATGGCCCAGAAGTCCCACAGTCAATACGAGGGGCTTCAAAAAAGTGCACAGAAAAAAATCATATCCTCTCCCATTCCTTCCCCTTAATGATACTGTAACTGTCATTCATTCAACAAATATTTTTTAAACAGGATATGTGCTGGGCACTATTCTTTGCCATGCAGGTTGAGGTAAATCAGACAAAGCCAAACATCCTACAGCCCTTTAGACACCAGGAGAGGAAAATAGTACTGCACTTGTGATGGAAAGGAAACAGCCTAGGAAGGGAATGGGATTGTGGTCTATTGAAAAGGGGCCGGCAGACCCTCTCTGGGGATGTAACATGTCAGTGAAGAACTGAATACAGTGACAGAAGTGAACACCTGCGGGAGAGTTTCTAGCAGAAGGAACATCAAAAGCTCTGAGGTTCGGAAGTGCTTATCTTACTCAAGAAACACAAAAGAAACAGAGTGGTACAGCAAGGCTGGAGGGAGCACATTTGAAGTCAGTGAAGCAGGCAGCAGGGGCGAAGACTTAGGGCTTTCACCAAAGTGTGATGTGATCCCATCGGAAAAAGTTGACCAGGGTGCTTACCTGACCCAATGATGGTTTAAAGAGATCACATTCCAGAGGCTTGTGGGTGCAAGAACAGGAAAGGGGAGTCTATTATGCAGATACTGCAAAGGTTCTACTGGGAAGATTTTATAAATTTCAACATTATAACTCATGTCAGGTTAAAACCTATGCTTCAAGTATTTTACATTCAATCTTCTTGCCATCCCCCACATAGCTTCCAGCCTAGCCTCTTGGTCTTAAAAATTAAAAGCTGCTGGCCCAGGATCTGGCACTTAACCACTTTCATTCTTACCTTCCACCCTCACCATTTCCCCTTCAAAGTCCAGCTCCCTTGTGTGTTAGGCAGGAAGTAGGACAGGAGCAAGGTTCTCTTCCTTTAATCTATAGCTGTGTGGTCCTCTCTCAAATGTCTGTGATGCTTCTCTGGTTAAGAGACTGTGGAAGTGTGCCAGGTGTGTCTAACCCAGTTTTCTGCCATGGAGGACAATTTGAGGACAGGGAGAACAATTCAAGAATGTTTTGTTCATGGTAGTTCACTCCAGTGCCTCTGACTGCAGGGCCCACATAGCAGATATACCATCTTCCTTAGTGGGGTAACTGCAAGAAACCTCCATAGTGTCCCTTGTAAACAGAAAATTGCCTATACCATCCAGAAGTCCCTGGGTGGCACAGTTACACATTCAGCTACTAACAGACAGATCAACAATTCTAATCCATCCAAAGTTGCTTTGGAAGAAAGGTCTCATAGGCCTGGTGATCTAACTTTGAAAATCCATAGACATTAAAAACTTTGAAGAGCAGAATTCTACTCTGATACCTATGGGGTCTCCATAACTTGTAATCAATTCAGTAGTTACTGGTTGTTTTATGTTTGTTCATTTTTTGTTTGTTTGCCAGGGTTGGAGATATATTTTGATAGAATTTCTTCTGCTAATACTTCAGACACAGGAGACTCTAGACAGAATGCTAAACACCTCTTGATGCTCAGCTATAGAGTCTATCAATACCATGACAATATCTTGTGAGACTTCATCTTCATGAGGAAGGACAAAGCAAACCCTCCACAAATTATCCATTTTGTTACCTCTTGTTTTGTTTATACAAAAGGAAGAGAGCAACAAAGAGGACCTTTAGTTAAGAGTCATAATTGTATTAGCAAAAGACCACTTGTTTTCAGAGAAAGGGCACTGCATCTATTGCTCAGATTTAAAGTAATGCATTAGTCACAGTTTCCACCTACCTCTTTACCTGCTGTGTTTCTATAGTCCATTGGTCCATTATGACTTAATTAGAAACACATATCTTTGAAAGGTGAGTTGCACACAACAGGTCTAACATGGGCTATCTTGGCTGGAGGTTATCCCTTCCCTAGCCTGTGTCTTGTTCTGTCTGCGGTGTATAGAGCTGCTAAGTCACCTGGTTAGCAGCACTGAGAATCAGAGAAGATGATCATAATAGAAATCATTCCATGATTGTGATTATTTAAAACGTGATAGAAAAAATAACAACACTAAACACACACACACACAACCCACTAGATTTACCATTAAAACAATAACTGATTAGGGTATAAAGAGAGAATATTAAAGAAAATTATGAGAAAATGGTTTACTTCTATTCCAAACTGTTTGGTTTAAGAATAGAATTTTCCACTCTATTTCTATCTATATAAGATAGGCAGACTAACAATCCCAAGGAGAAAACAACAGGATCAGTGGTCCCAGGGGACATGAGAGAAGAGGAGAGGAGGAGGAGTGAGGGGAGCCAACAAACTCAGGGATAAGAAAGCAACAAGATAGCTAAAAAATTTATGAAAGGAGGATATATAATGCCTGTTGGGGTTGATCAAGGGCACTGTATCCAAGAGGAATTACTCAGAGATTTATGGAGAGTGAGCATGACAGTGGGACAGGAGGAAGCTGAAAGCAAATAGAGAAAAAGAACTAGGGGCAAAAGCTACTTATAGAGGCACAGTTATAGGCATGTATAGATGTAAATATATCAATAATTAAAGGGATAGAGGCCAGTGTACATATATTTATATGTTAAATATTAAGATAACAGACTGACTTTGGGCCTCTACTCAAGGCCTCCATAAACACAAGAACACTTTGTTGAAATAACCTGGCATTCTTTGACATTCACCTTCCCAACAATCGCTGAAGACAAAATGGGTACATAAGCGAATGTGATGAAGAAAGTGAATGGTGCCTGGCTGTCAAAAGATACAGCATCTGTGTATCAAAGATTTCGCAGTAAATAAGCAGCCATCTAACAGGGAAGCAAAGAAGTCCACATGGAAGAAGCACACCAGCCTGTGTGATCAGGCGGTGTCCTCAGGATCAGGTAGCAAAAGATTCAAAACAAACAATTATATTGATAGAAAAGATGGGGTTGGAGCAGAGACCCGAAGACCATCTGTAGAAAATTGGACACTAAAGTTATTAATAAAAATGAATTTCCTATGTGTGAACCAGGTTTATGATCCGACGACAGGGATTCAGATGTGCGGGGTATGAATGATGGTGATAATTATTATATACATATCATTTTGTCATCCATATAATAAAGCATTAAGATATTTTAGGAATGTTCATTTATATAAACACATGGCCACCATCTGAATCAAGATATAAAACACTGCCCCAACCGCAGAGTCCCTCCGCATGCTCCTTCCCAGTCAAAAGCATCTCCTGTCTGCCCCAACATACACCATCACCAAAGGTAACCACCATAACTTTGCATTTCCTGTCTTGAACTTCACATCACTGGAATCATGTAAAATATGCCCTTGTGTCTGATTTCTTTTGGGTATTACTATATCAGTGGGTTCATCCATGCTGCAGGTTGTATTAGCATCTAATCCCTTTGTACTGCTATATAGAATATCATTGAATTAATGTGTCAAAAATTTGTAACCATTTTATTGTAATGATTAAAGTTCACTAGTCCTGAAGGTCCTATGCTGCCATATATTTATTTATAAATTTCCTGTTACAAGGAAAATGTAATGTACTAAGTATTCAACTTAATACTCATGTATTGTTCTGTGAAACTAAAAGTATGCAGTGGCATAGCAAAATGAATTCCTAAGTATCTTACGCAAAAAAATAATAAAATGATGACATATTTCTGGGTTAAAAACTAAAATGTTTTCCCCAAATAAGTCAAAGGACAATGAAATTATTTTTTCCTGATGCCAAAGCTTTTGTAATCATGCCCATGAAATTTGAGGAAAGCATGCTGTTAAATTAAAATTAGAAAGCCCTCAGACCTGGGTGTCAGCATTTAACCTACGGGATCTGATTTACAAATGAATTCACTGTTCCTACTCACTGATGTTTATAACAATATTTCATAAAATGAAATAAGAGCATATGGAAAATGTACACACTACTTAATGAGGCTGCTCTGTGGCATGGCCTAATTGCATGGTTTTATGTTTCTCTTCTTTCTTTAAATGTGAACAAATCAGTTTTGTAAATAAAGTGATTCTTTCCTACCATCTTGTTATACTGAAACAAGATTAGAAAAATGCAATAACTTACTATATAAATATCAGTTGCACATTCAACATGACTCAATGTTCTTTTCTTTCCTTCACGTGACTCCATGTGGTTGGAATCACAAGAAAAGTACAGTTCAGTTAAAATTATGCCTCCTCTATACCTCGGGAAGCCCAAAATTTTCATGAGCATACACACACAAAATATTTTCTGGTTGGTGTTTTATTTTTTTTTAATAATTTTATTGGGGTTGTGTACAACTCTTATCCGAATTCATCCATCCATCCATTGTGTCAAGCATATTCACACAAAATGTTTTTGACCTTTCTTTTCAATTAGTTTTGTCACCTAAAGATGCCTTAGAAGATCATGTGATCCAATTGCTTCAGTTAACTGTCAAACTTTAGAGGATATGTATATGCCTTGATCAGGATGCATGCTCAGCTGATGATAAACTATGACTCCAGTTTCTATTTTAGAACTTATCATCAGGTCTTTTCAGCAAAATCCAGTCAAAGACCTAATAAGTGATGATTGATTGAACAGTTGTCAATTGGCATGACTATAGTGTGACACACAAACCACCACTTGTCTATCAGATTATCAGGTTGTGGAGGCTTACGTGTTGCTGTGATACTCAAAGCTGTGTCACTAGTCTGTCAAATGCCAGCAGATGACCAAAGTGAACAGCTTTCAGTTCCAGACTAGGAACAGACAACAAAGAAAGACTCAGTTCCCCACTTCAGAGGAAGGAGCTGCTGAAAACCTCATACATGAAATGGAAAGATTGTCAGGCAGTGAAGCTAGTGAATGGAAGGAGAACATTGTTGGAGATAATGCCAGAGGATGGACCCCTCCAGTGGGAAGGCAGTCACAATGTGACTGAGGAGGAGCTGCTCTCTCAAAGTAGAATCAACCATAGTGACAAAAATAGAATAAAGCCTGTGAGGCTTTCTTTTGCTGATGGGGCACAACTCCAAATAAGAAGAAACCGCTACAAAAAATAAAATCTAATAATCAGAACTTGGAACATACAAAGAAAGCAAGGATCTGGAAAAAAAATGGAAGTCATCAAAATGAAATGGTACTCAAAGATCGACATCCTAGGCTGAAATGAACTGGTATTGAAATGAAATGGTATTGGTCATTTTGTATCAGAAAATCACCTGGTTTACTATTGCAGGAATGACAAAAGCAAGAGGACTGGCATTGTATCCGTTGTCTAAAGGGACACTTCAAGATCTATCTTGAAGTACAAAACTGTCTATGATAGAATTATATCTATTTGCCTTCAAAGAAATCCAGTCAATACAACTGTAATTCAAAATATGTACCAACAATGAAAGCAAGTGATGAAATAACTAAGTCTAACAGTGTCTTAAGTTGGAAAATGATCAAACATGCAACCAACATGCCTTGTTCATTGTTGGTTATTAAAATGTGAAAGTTGGAGGCAAAGAGGAACAATAGTGGGAAGATAGTTGATTTTGGTTATGGAACTGAAGCTGGAGAACACATGATAGAATTTTATAAGGCCAAAATCTGTTCATAATGAGTACCTTTTTTCAATAACACAAAAAGTGACTATCCACATGGACTTCTCCAGATGGAATACACAGAAATTACGTTTATATCTGTGGGAAGAAACGACAAAGAAGCTCAGTATCAGCAACTAAAACCAAACCAGGGACTGATTGTAGAACAGACCAACAATTGCTTCAGGTTGAAGCTGAAGAAAATGAAAACACGCTGACAAGAGCGAAAATACAACCTTGAATCTATCCTACCTGCATTTTGAGAACATCTCAAGAACAAATTTGCTGCATTGAATACTACTGACAGAAGACCCCGTGAACTAAGGGAAGACATCAAGAACATTATTTATGAAAAAAAGCAGAAGGTCATTAAAAAGATGGGAAAGAATGAAAAGATCAAAGTGAATGTCAGAAGAGATTCTGAAACTTGGTCTTACTCGTAAAGTAGCTAGGTTGCCTGGAAAATAAAATGATGTAAAAGAGCTGAATAGAACATTTCCAATGGCTAGCTGTAAGTTCTTGAAGTTCTGCTCACAGGCAGAGAGGCTCGCACTGGAATGGTGCTGCTGGTGAGTGAGCACTTCCTGATGACGCTGACCACTCTCATTCAGAAGTGCAAGTTGTCAGGCAGCACGTTCATCACCTTGAAGAAGTCTGGTGGTCAAACAAACTCCATTCCAAGGAAAGGTGCTATGGACACCTTTGACCCTTCTGACAACAAGGGTCTGTTAAGACCTACTGATGGGAAAAAGAATATCAGGGTGATGGTGAACGTCAAAGAAATAATTGAGTTTCAGATGGGCAATTCAAACCTGCTCAGAGTGAACATGGATGGACTGAAGAAGATAGACAGAAAGAGCAAGACTGAGCAGAGCCAAGCAGCACAGTGTGGCCACTGTGCACCTGCTTTCATGCACAGGCTAGGTTTCTGTCTCACCCTACTGGTTATTTCCATATAAGTTATCAAGCCATTTTGGAAGAAGAGAGGGCAGAAGAGGGGCTTCAGTGATCACAGGGTGATTGTAGTGAGAACCCAGTTAATTTTCCACCTTCAGCTTATTGGTCTCTGTGGCATGTTGTATATTCCTGTAGTTTAAAGTTTCCATAGCCATCTATGTGAAGAGCCATGTCTCGTTTAGCCCTTCTTAAAAGAAAAGAAAATTTCAAAGGGTAGCTCAAGAAGACAAGGTAAATATAATGAAATATACAAAGACAGAGTCAATAAAGGAAGAACATGGTCAGCATATCTTAAACTGAAAGGACTTAAAAAAAATCAAGTCTCGAGCTGCAATACTAAAAGATTCTATGGGCAAAATACTAAATGATACAGGGAGTATCAAAAGAAAATGGAACAAGTATAGAGTCACTGTACCAGAAATAACTAGTCAACTTTGTACCATTTCAGGAAGTGGTACATGAGCAAGAGCCGAAGGTGTTGAAGGAAGATCTTCAAGCTGTATGGAAAGCATTGGCTACAAACAAGGCTTCAGGAATTGATGAAATACCTACTGAAAGGCTTCAGAAAGCTCATGAAGTACTGGGCAGACTTACTCATTTGAGTAAGTCAAATGAGCCAGGAAATTAGGACGACATCTCTCCTCAGCCAGCTGACTAGTAGATCTGTATTTGTACCCATTCAAAGAAAGGTGGCTGTGCAGTCACGTACTCTGGTGCCATTTTTACGAAGAGTATAGTGGTGGAGGCTAGCCTATCACCCTGGAGATAGCCAATGAAACCTCCATGTGGGCATGGCTTTCTCTGAGGATTCGGGGAAATCTCGTGACTTTTCTCATTGCAAGTGAGAGACCAGAGACTGAATCTCTTAGAGACAATCTACCGACAAGACAAGATGACAGCATGCTGATGGACCTTGAGCTCTGGAAACAAGGAGTCATGGAGAGAACCCTAACAGCGCCAGGATGCTTCTGCCACCACTGGATACACGGGACACGGCATCCACTGGCCTGTGATTGTCCTGGTGTCATTGCACATGCTTCGTGAGTCGGAAGGAGACTTTATAGATTGGTATCAGACATATGGGCTGATATTGGACTTATGACCTTGGACTGAACTCGGTTGGGATACTTTCTCAGTGTTCCATTCCGCTTGTATATAAACCTTCCCCTTATATCCATATGTGTGTTTATGAATTTGTTTCTCTAGTCTATCCAGACTAATACAGTGACCCAACAGAATTCTCAAATTATAGAACAGTATCATTGATATCACACTCAAGTAAAAGTTTGCTGAAATCATCTAACAGTGACTGTAGCCAAACATTGACAGGGAGCTGAAATCTATATGGTGAGTGAATCATCAGAGAAGTTTGGATTATATTAAGAAGAATGTGACATCAGGGTTGAAGGAAGACTTATGAACAACCTGTGATATGCTTGCTGAGAGTGAGGAGAACTTGAAGCACTGATGAAGATCAAGGATGGCAGCCTTCAATATGGATTACAACTCAAGAAAACCAAAATTCTCACAACTGGACAAGTGGATAACAACATCATGATAAATGGAAAAAAACTTGAAGTTGCCAAGGATTATTCTTGCATGGATCCACAACCAATGCTCATGGAAGTAGTAGGACACATATCACTGGGTAAATCTGCTACAACAAATCTTTTTAGGGTGTTGAAAAGAAAAGGTGTTACTTTGAGGAATGAAGTGTCAATGACTCAAACCAAGATTTTGTCCATGGCCTTTAATGTATGTGAAAGTTGGATATTGAATATTGAATATAGAAGACTATAGAAGAATTGATGCATTGGAATAATGGTGCTAATGAAGAATACTTAGAGTAGCATGGACTTCCTAATGGACAAACTGATCTGCCTTGGAAGAAGTAAGGTCAGAGTATTCCTTAGAGGCTGGGATGACAAAACTTTACCTTATATAATTTGGATGTGTTCTAAGGAGGAGCCAGTCCCTGGAGAAGCACATTATGCTTGATAAAGTAGAGGGGCAGCAAAAAGGAAAAGGCATTTATGAGGATGATTGACAGACACGTTGGCTTCAGCAATTGGCTCAAGCATAGGGACAATTGTGAGAATGGCACAGGACTTGGTAATATTTTGTTTGGTTGTGCATGGGGTCACTATGGGTCAGAACTGACTAGATGAAATCTGGCACCATAACAATAACATACAATTTAGGGTATAGTTCTTGGTATAAAATAGTAACAACAACTACAAAACAACACACATCTTCCTTGTATTTGATAAGAAGTCTTTTTTTGTTTTACATCTCACATTATACTGTAATGTGAATTCACCTTATTTACATGACCAGCATCCTATCCAATTCCTGTTGTGGGTCACAAACATGTCATATATGCATACCCAGTCATAGATTGGGAATCACAAAGACTCTGGCTGGAAGAGTCAGATTAAGCAAATCATTAAATTGCATGCACTCGGCTGCTGACTGAAACATTAGAGGTTTGAGTCCACCCAGAGCCTCCTTGGATGAAAGGTCTCAATTGACATCCAACAGAGCAACTCCCTATAGAGGACAGTTCTACTATGAGTTCTACTACTACACACAAAGTCATCAGGAATTGGAATCAGCTCTCCAGCTAGTGGAAATTTTAAGAAATAGGTATTGAACTCAATGTGAATGGGACTCCAGCCTACCTCGTGGCTGGAACCAGATCCAGTGAATTATTTTGGATTTCTTTCTCAGGCTTTAGACCTGGAGGCAGTCATTAAGTAGCATCAATTGACTTTATTTTCTAAATAGCGATTGTACCACTCTTACTTTTTGTTCAAGAGTTGACTGCTGTAACTCCTTCAAGTGGAATTAAGCTTCTTGTTTCCCCACTGTTCTTGCAACCTTCCAATTGTTTAGCACTTGTCTCATTGTTCTAGAGTTATCCGCTCATCTATCTCACCTCTAAGGAGTGTGAAACTCTGGAAGGCTAAAACAATTCTAACCCACTTCTTTTCCTTGCAAAAATAAGTGACAGCATATATTTTAAAGTAGGTAATACATGTAAAAGTGATAAAATTGAAGGGACATAAAAAGGATAGGTGAAGAGTAAGGAACACTACTCATCAGTCATTTACAGACCAGGAGGGAATCATTCTGTTTCACTCTCTTGTTTATGCCATGTCTTACTGAAAGTTTATGCCATAAAACTTTATATGTTTATAGAGTTTATAGAGATGTTTTTAGGGAGTGTTGAATCAGTTTAAACTTATAACAACTCAATGTAAAATAGAATTAAACTCTTCCTGGTCATACGCCATCCTCACAATTATATCCATGTTTAAATTCATTGTTGTAGCTACAAGATCTATCTTGTCTTTCTCTTTTTTACTGACCTTTAACTTTACCAAATATGATGTCCTTCTCTAAGAATTGGTTTCTCCTGGTAACATGTCCAAACTACCTAAGAGGAATTCTTGGCATCCTCACTTCTAGGGAACATTCTGGCTGTATTTCCTCCAAGACAGATTTGTTTCTAATACTTTCAATATTTTTTATCAACACCATTGGTAATATATACCAAATTTTCAGTTGTTTTCCTTATTCGTTGTCCAAATTTACAGGCCTATGAGGTCATTGAAAATACATACCAAGGCCTGATAATTCAAAGTGACTTCACACTTTAAGAGGACTTGGGCAGCAGATTTGTCCGATGCAACATGCCATTTTATATTTTTTTGTTTTATGGGCATCATTGCCCTCTTATGGTGGGAGTAGGAGGTCCAGCCTTTGCACCTGTGGAGCCGCTGCTGAAATTGAACCTCCATCCTAGTGGGCTGCAGTCCTGCGTACAACCACTACACCACCAGGGCTCATGCCCGCCGTTTGATATTTTTTAAGTCTATATCTATCAGTTTTCATCTAAAATATGCTATATATCATCTCTCACCTAGCAAATTCTCTGTATTTCCCTACCAGAATGAAAAAGTATGCAACACAACACCACAGTATGTAGCATGCATTGCTTGCATTTTATTTTGTTTTGTTTTAAATAGATGGGTCCCTCAGTTCCCATTTTTCTGGTGTCATTTAATTCCCAGGATCAGATGAAGAGAGGACAGTCTTATAATGTGTAAAACTGAAGGGCAGAGACTCAGACTTAGGACAATTTCTTGGTGATACTGAGGTGGTTCAGCTGGTCAACATCAAATCTGTGTGTATATAGAGTGGAATATGGATATAAAAGTTCTGTCCACTTTGATGCCCTTGAAGGCTTCAGCCTGAGGCTCACCAAACTCCTGCTCTTTGACAAGGTAGGACATCCTTGGCCAGTAATGGTTCTTTGCCTCAATCTCCAGGGTTCCAAACCCACTACAATGGCAATAAGGAGGTTGGTGATGAAAATGGTGCCAGCCTACTCTGCAACAGCTGGAAGCTAGCAGATGTCACCTTGAAAGCATTTTACTTGATTTCATAGTGGCCACTCACATGAGCCGTAACTGTGGAGCCAAGTAAAAGAAAATCCTTTACAACTTCACTCCTTTCTTCATCTATGATGTCTACTTTTCCCTTGCAATGGGGTTGGAGTCAGCTTGGCTACACCTCCAAGAAGGTATGGGTGGAGGGCAACTTCTCACTCAGGTGATAGCCCAAGGGATATTCTTGAAAGTATGCTCTATTTGAGATCCAAAGAAAAGATGCCACAAGAACTCTCTCTTCTTTCTAGTGTGAATCATGCATCTATCAATTCTGCCTCTGGTTCACTGAACTTGGGTCATGGCCACCACATAGAGACTTGTCAGCAGTCTGCAATAACATCTGATCTACTTCCACCAAGTTTGTGGTCTTGCCACTTCCTGGTTTCTCTTCTAACTTTACAGGATCTACAGTCACCTAAGCCGGAAAAAGCCTCCAGTTTTGACACATGGTCTTAAACCAAACAGGATTTAACTGCTTCTACAACTGTGTAAGTGATATGTATATCTTGCTCAGTGTCAGAGGGAGAATTTTATCTCGGTGTGTCACATATATGTCACAGGTTTTGCACTTCTAGAAAACTCAGCCTAACACAGTTCAGTTTTGAGGACATGTATTTTTTTAACCTTGCATTGCAATCCAATCCCCCTTGAGATGGTTGAGCTTGTCAATATCAAATCCACATGTATATAGAGTGAGTAGCACTGGATTGTGTATGTAGAGTGGGCACCTTTTCAGCAAACAAGAGTGTGTCTCTTGCAAATGACAGATTAATAGCCTCCAATTCTGATGTTATAGTCTACTTCGTATAGTCCAGTTTCTCAGATTATTTGTTTACTGTACATTTTGAATAAGTATGGTAAAGGATATGACCTTGATATACCTTTCCTGATTTTTTAATTATGCAGTATTTCATGATTTTCTAAAAATCAGTTTTATTATATGTGTTAGTCTGGGTAGACTAGAGAAACAAGTTCATGGAGACACTCATCTGTATATAAGGGAGAAGCTTATATACAAGAGGAACTGAACAATGAAAAATATCCCAGCTCAGTCCAGTCCAAGATCATAGATTCAATATTAGTCCATACGTCTGATATCAATCTATAAAGCCTTCTTCAAACTCACGAAACACATCCAATGATGTCAAATGCAGAACAACCACAAGTCAGTGGGTAGAAAGTCTATGGATCCAGTGACATTTTAAGCATCTCAGCACTGGCAGGAGACTCCATGTGTTCAGCTTTCTTGCTGCATCGGGGTAGGTCAGTGTGGTTTCCCCTCAGGAAGCGAGCCAGCCTTGTTAGTGAAGTCTCTCAGGCAGTGAGCATTATCAGTAGAAAATCTCCTAGGAAGTGAACTGAGAGAAATAGTGACTCCAGACACCAAGGAGGATAATACAGAAGTTCCCAGAATGCTCAGGAGAAGGCCAGGCCCACAGAGGTCTCATTGGCTATCTCCAGATTGACAAGTTAGACTTCACCCCTACACTCTTAATCCTCAAATTGACAACAGATTAGGTGACTTCTACATTATACCACCTTATTTCCTCTTTCCTAAATATCAGGGTTCTGATGGCATAGTGGGTTATGCATTAGGCTTCTACCACAGGGTCAGTATTTCATAGCCATAGGAGAAAGATGGGGCTTTCTACTCCCATAAAGATTTGCAGTTTCAAAAACCTATAGTTAAAGTTCTACTCTGTTCTGTAAGATTTCTGAGAGACTAAATCCATACAATAAAACAAAGTGCTTTTTCACAAATGTATGAATACTATATCTAAATTTTCAAGATTTGATTGACATTTAATTTGGTCTTAGTCCTGCAATTAGATGGGTCCCTTTGCTATAGTTCCTGCATTCCTACCTTCTCTCTTGGTTGACTGACATCTGGGCTCTAGTTATTTTTTTCATGGGTTTATAGAAAGCTGTAACAAACAATTCTGACTCATCACAGGCTTTGGAAGCTGTCTATCTTCATTGGAGCTGACAGCTTCTTCGTACTTCCTCTGAGAAGCTAGTGGGTTTGAATAACCAGCTGTATGGTTCGCATCCCATCACCTATTCCATCTGGGTATATATATCAAGGGACAGGAATTTGCATTTGTTTTTCTTATTTTCTTTTCAGTGTGATTTGTAAAGGGACCCAAAGCAAACCAAACCAAATGCATGGCCATTGAGTCTGTTTCAATTCTCAATGACACTATAAAACAGAGTAGATTTTTTTCTGAGATTGCAACTCTTTAATGGAGCCTGATCTTCCTCCCAAGTAGCAACCATTGGGGTTGCAACCACTGACCTTTCAGTTAGCAACTTAGTGGGTGACTCACTATGCCACTATGGTCCTGGTGTCACATACTAGATCCTAGAAATCGAAAGAACAATGCATTCCAAGATTAGAAGTCTTTTTATTCTTTTTCTGCTTTAAGATGTTCTAGCGCCAAGAATATTATGTCCTCTTCCCTGTCTAAAGAGTTGTGGTAGGGCTGAGCCCCGGTGGCGTAGTGGTTGTGCGCGGGACTGCGGCCCAGTGGGACGGAGGTTCAATTCCAGCAGTGGGGCTGGGCCACCACCGGAGAGCAGTGATGCCCACCCCCCCCCCCCAAAAAAAAAGAGTTGTGGTGGCTTAATCAGATATATTGAGCTTCAAACTGCCATGTTGGTGGCTTCTCACACAGCAGGTCCTCCTCAGAAATCTCAATGATGTAGTGGGCTGTCTGTTGAGCTGCTAACTGCACAGTCAACAGTTCAAAGCCCCTAGCATCTCCGAAGGAAAAAGATGAGATTGTCTATTCTTTGCTTAGGGCTATCTTAGCCTAGCCTATCATCTTGAAAATCCCAAAGGGGCATTCTACCCTGTCCTATAAGATTATTATGAGTTGTAATAGACTCGGTGGCAGTAAGTTTGATTTTGGAGTTTTGAAGTATGTGGTACTGTGGGTTTGGCATTGGACTGCTAACTGTAAGGTGGGTGTTTCAAACTCATTAGGTACTCCTTCATAAAAAGATGAAACTGCCTGCTACCTGAAAGATTGCTAGTCTTGGAAAGCTCACGCAACAGTTCTCAGTTTGACAGGGTAAGTGTGAATCAATAGCAGAGGGATAGCATGTGGCACAGTGGTCAAAACATGTGGCTGACAACCCAACTACCCGTGGTTTGACCCCAGCAAACAATCCTCTGTGGAAATATGTGACACTATGAAGATTCACGGCCTTGGAAAATCTGAAAGCAGTTCTATGCCGACCTATAGAGCCATGAATCCTTGATAATTTACAACTTATTATTAGGTTTAATTTAATATTAATAAGAGCTTTAAATGTTCACAATGCTCAAGCACTTGGCCTACCTTTGAGACAAGTAAAAAACTGTGCCTTACACATTGAGGCTGCAAATGATATTATAACTCATATCAATAGATAATGCCTGGACTCACCCTTGTTTCTTAAGAAAAATATATGATTTAAAAGATACTATTTTTAAAGTTTGAGAAGGGATTTCCTAGATGTGTCCTTTGCTAATTTAGAAAATAATATGGGTCCAATTATATCCATAGATGGCACAAGTGGTTGAGCACTCAATTACTAATCGAAAGGTTGGTGGGTCACACCTAGGAAATAATGTCTGATGACCTTTTTCTCAAAGGGCCAAACTTAATCTCACTGTCATCAAGGGGACTCTATGGAATTCAGTTTCACTCTGGGATTACCATGAATTGGAATTGACCAGATGACAACTAGCACTAAAGACATACTGAACAAACAACATACAAACAAGCCCAATCTAAAATACCAAATATACTAGTATATATTTTAAGTATAACTTGAAGAAATAAAGGAAAATATACACAACATAATAAATGGAAAGTTACCTAGATAGATGTTTTAAAAAGGAAGATAAACTCTAAACCATGAGGGAAAGGAAGAAATGTTCCAAATGTTTGATAATAAAAAGAAGCATTTCTCAACTTAGCTTCTGAAATCTGAATTTATTATGAGAAAGGAAATGAAACATATGGAAAAATTTGGATAATAGAGAGGTATATTCAAAAAAATTTAAGTTAACACAAGTGACATTCAGAAATTATGTAAATTAAAACATCTAGAATCTAGCTGTGAAAATACATTTACAAGATAAATGACTTTTGATAACTTGGATCAACTCTTTGAACCTTGAAGAAATAAAATCAAAGAATTCTTTTCAGTTAGGACAGTTCTGAGAATCATCATAAATACTGAAAATACAGAGACAACCCATTTCTTTAAATAGCTTTTACCAGATTTTTATTTTATTTTAAATTCTATTGGGAAATGTCAATAATTTCTGTGATGCTACTGCCTCAAAATGCCAACCTAGAATCTTGGAAGGGGCATCTTGGGTAGTTAGCATCTATTGTCTGTTGCTCCCCACTATTTTTAAGACAGCCTGCAGTTTTTCCAAGAAGATATCACTCCAGTTTCTCTTGGTTAATGACCTAAACAGCTGTGGGTACATTTTTATTTTGCTTGCTTTAATGTCATTTCCATGAGGACACAGCAATACTTTTTCAATAAGCCAGACCCAACTGATTATGGGAATTAAAGTTGGCTTACCTTGGCTTTTAAGTTATATTTAGAAAAACAAAAATAAATAGAAGAGGAAATAAATTATGTAGGATTTAATGTAGGTACAGAAGAGGGTGTCATTAGTGTAGTGGATTTTTTTTAGATGTTATTTGGGGATTTTGAGATCATGGCCATCAAGCTCTCTCTCTGTTTCTCGTTTCTCCATAAGGTTGTGGATATATATATATATATATATATATATATATATATATATATAAAGTCCTTTGTTAGCTGTCCATATGAATGTGCTAGCAGAATACTTGGGACCTAAAATAATTAACTACTTGTCTCTTAGAAGTTTTTTGAGATTAGTTCTTGAAAAATCAAACTCACTGCCATTACATCTATCCAACTCATAGCCAACCCGATGCAGGATTTCTAAGGCTGTAAATGTTTACAAGAACAGACCATCTCAGCTTTCTCCTGAAGAGATTTGAATCATCCAAATGCCTAGTCAACGTTGAGCTATTCCCAATCACTGGAGCCCTGCTGGTGCTCTCTTGTAAATGTTAGCCTGCTAACTGAAAGGTTGGTAGTTCAAACTTGCCACTCCCTCCAAGGGGAGGTTGTTAGTGCTCATAAAAATGTACAGCCTTGGACAGTCTATATATGTAGGGTCTCTCTGAGTCAGAATCAACCCCAAAATAAATTGGTTCTTTGATTTAGGGTCTAGCAGACCTTGAAATACTCCTTCAGAGTCTGGGAGATTAAAAGAACGTGAAGTGTAAAACCCAAGTTCTTCAAGGAGAGAAGGATCTGATGACAAAATCTTTAAGGGGAGCCATGTAACTCATGTAAATAGAGTCTGTGTTGTAGTCCAGTGGTCAGAAGGTAGCATTGAGCCTTATCCCATCTGGGTTCTCTGATACTCTTAGAGGGCATACTGAGGGTCCATGCAAATCTCCCGACTTTACCTGCCAGAGGCATGAAAGATGGAAAAAGAAGCCAACCAAATGGCCGCTAGGTTGCAGTGTCCAAACCAGAGAAGGCCAGGGAGATTGGGCTGTGCTCTTGATAGGAACAGATGGCCGTATCTTTCTCCCACAGAGCCGGGGGGTCAGTTGGCATCACTCACCTTTTGGTTAGCCCCTGAGCAAGGAACTCTCGTGACACCTGGACCCCAAACTCACTGCTATCCATGTGGACCCCTAGCGACCCTCTACCGGTTTCTCCAGGAGTAGAAAGCCCAGCCCCTCTATTCCTCAGATACATGTACAATTTTTATGCTACTTGGAGTCCAAACTTTTTAAAAAATGAGCATTTGGTTTTGCTACATGATGTCGAAGAAATGTAATGGTATAGGACAAGTAAAAGGGAATTTAGGAGACGTACTTACTTTGGCATTACTGAGACTCGGTTTCTGTGCTTTTTTTTTCTGTGTAAATTATACTATGGCCAACATATTGCCAAAGATCGAGGAGCCCTTGGTGGTGCTGTGAGCTAGGTGTTAGGCTGCTGACTGCAAGATGAGCAGTTCTACCAGCTGCTCCAATGCAGGACGATGAAGCTGTTTGCAGTCTTGGAACCCCTATGTTGGGATGCTGCGAGTCAGAATGTACTCAATAACAGGAGGTTTGATTTGGTCATTGTCCAAGGCAATCTTTGACAGAAGCCGATGGCTACAAGTTATTCCTGTGAAGAAGCAATATGGTCAAACCATTGACTTTTTTTTTCTTAATTAGGAGCTCAACGTTTAACCTGCTATGCCACCAAGGATCTGCTGTACAGTAAGACACTAGTTAGCCTTATTTTAATAACGGGACAAAAGAGCACCGGTGGCATGGCATACAGGTTACACATTGGTCAGCAGTTGAAACGATGGAGTTTTCTGTTTCCATGGTCTCCGATACACAGGGCCAGTTCTACCCTGTTCCATAGGGTCGCTGAGTTGAGAGAAGTGAGTTTGATTTTTGAGGAAAAAGAAGTCCTGTAGGTGTTTTTGTTAAAGTTCTCAGCTGCAAGCCTAATGGTTAGGGGTTCAAGTCCATCACTTGCTCCCTGGAAGAGAGATGTGGCAACTTGCTTCCATAAAGATGACAGTCTTCAAAACCCGATGGGGCAGTTCCACTCTGTGCTAATAGGGTCTGCATGAGTTGGAATCTACTCAGTGGGTTTGGGATTTCAGTGCAAGACAAAGCTTGAAGACTTTCAAAGTTTTAAAACCTTCTCATGTGCATCAAGTGAAGGTGATCATGATGAAGCTACTTGGAAGAGGGTTGATTCCATCATTTCAGGAAAGCACAAATTTACGTAGTATTAAAGGGTAATCTGGAGTTGCAGGAAGAAAGATGAGGTCGCTATGGCATCATGTGAATTTGGTTTAGTTTTTGAGGAGTTGTAAGTTACCTTTTTTTTTTGTGTGTGTGGCATCACTGCCTCTGGTGGTCGTGGGCGCTACCCAGTGCTGCTCCTGAGAGCCACTACTGGATTTGAATCGCCAAGCCCGCAGGCCACATTCCTGCACTCAACCACTTATGCTACCGGGCCTCAGCCCTGTAAGTTACCTTTTAATAGAGTGCTCATAACCCAGGAGGTTAATGAGTTTCTCTCTTAAAGAATCCTGGTTTGGACAAAAAGATGACTCTGTAACTTCATGTATATACGACTGAGAAGCAATTAGAAAAGGGGTAATTTTCCCAACTTCTCTCCACTTCCCATTTTATCAATGATGACTATTGAATGTTCTCTAATTAGCTATTAACCTCGGGGTGAAGTTAACCCCAATCATTCCGCATTTCAGTTGATATGTGCAATCCATCTTATCCCGTGATGAATTCCTGAATTTTAGAATGGAATTTTTACTGTGAAATCATTTTTATTTATGTAGTAGGGCTATTTTATTCTTGTTTATTTATCTTCTATTGGCAGCATCTTTATGATACTTAATCTCTCTGGGGCCCACTTGATCTATCAGGGAGTTATGGATCTAAATAGACATTTAAATATATTCAGATACTTCATATTTAATCATGAAATAGTATAATCCCTGCTATCACTGATTTATCAGTGGACGTGGGGGGAGTTAGCTTTAGCATCACACCCTTCTAAAGAAGCTCGAGTTTCTAGACATCAAGAGATAGAAAATATTGATCATCCTTAAATATTTGGATAGCTGACCATGCAACTATCCAAACTATGGCTCTGCTGTTAAGGAGGGCCAAATACCTCAGCAAAATAGTTATTTCTTGGGAAGCCTTTTTTTGTTTTAACAATTTGCAATATCTTACTATCCACAACCTCAAAGGACTCTGGGAGAGGAGGTCTGGTTTAATTTAAAAACAGGACAAGGACAACAGCCAACAACTTATAGAAGAAATACACAAGGGAAAAATTCTCAGTGCCATGTGTGTTGATTTGATGTGAAAATTTTAAACAGAAATCTTTCACCTATTGGAATGAGAAAAGATGCTTCCTGCTGATGAAACAGATCCTTCCTAATCTGGCTGGAATTAATTTCCCAGAAGTAATTTGCAATACTTACCCTTTCTGAAAAAGCATGAGGAATAGAAAAGGAAGCAGATCAAGTGTGCAATAGACCAATCATTTGTAATGCCCAACCCAGAGAGAGAAGAAAAGGAAAGTTGACTGAGAGCCAAAGGGACTTCAGAGGGACACTATAAGTATCATTGTAATTTCAGTTATAAGAGTCCCTTCCACCAGAGTATGTACACTGATACCATAAGAGCTGGAGGGATTGAGCCCCGGTGGTGTAGTGGTTGAGTGCGGGACTGCGGCCCACTGGCTTGGTGGTTCAAATCCAGCAGTAGCAAGGCTGGGTAGCTCCCACGACCACCAGAGGGCAGTGATGCCCCAAAATAATAATAAAAAAGAGCTGGAAACACAGGAAATCCAGGACAGATGAACTCCTCAGGACCAGTGGTGAGAGTGATGCTGTCAGGAGGCTGTAGAGAAGATGGGGCTCAAGTAGAAAGAAAATGTTTGGAGAATGACGATAGCAACAAATGTACAAATGTGCTTGACACAATGAATGTATGCATGGATTGTGATGAGTTGTATGAGCCACCAATAAAATTATTTAAGAAAAAAAAGAGTCCCTTCCATAGAAATGATTAGTTGTGAGGATAATTAATTATATTCATTCATTTATTTCCACAGTATTTATTTTAATGAAAGTTTCAAAAAACAGAATTCAAATAAAGCAAGAAAAAAAAAGAAATCAAATGCAATGTCTAACATATAGCATCCATCATAAGTCAGTATTAATTCTTTGGAAATGTTGGACCTTTTGTGCCTTTGTCTTGAACTTAAATCCCACCTCTGCTGCCTCACTGCCATTGGGTCAATTCTGACACCTAGCTGTCCTGTAGGGTAAGGTAGAACTGTTAGTTCTTACCCTGAATGCCTTGGTCAGAAAACCCTGGGCCAATCTCGTAAGCCATTCTATCTGACTTAATATGCCTGTGCCAATCATGGCCCTGCTCTTGTCTTTGTAGCCACACCTGTAATTGTGATGTGTTGATCTGTCACCAACCATGAATTTGTGACGATTCGATTCCTATACTCCATGCCTATTTAACTATAAACTTTAGACTGTGAACCCTCCAGTGACATTTTGACCTCATGCGAATTGCCTCCCTGTGGCAGTCATGTGCTTATGTTAATTTTATAATTGAAATGCAGGGGTGGAGTCTGGCCTGTTAATCAGGAGAAAGCCATTGAGTAGCTGATGAGGCCTCTATGTGGGCATGGCTTTCACCTGAGACTCCAGGGAAATCTCGCAATACTTCCCTCGTGAAGATGAGAAGCTATCTTCCCCAGTTGTTGGGAGTTAGTTTCAGAGATGCTTAATCATGGAAGAGACAAGATGCAGCCTCAGAGAAGTTGAAGGAGCCAGAGGAGAGACCACATGGCTTTGCCCTGATGAAGACAGACCTCTGAAGCTGGAGTGGCATGCTGTTGATGGACCTGAGCCCTGGAAGTGGGGAGCCATGGGGAAACCCCTGCCAGCGCCAGAATTCTGCACCCACTGACCTGTGACTTCTTGAGCCAGAAGCAGACTTTATAGACTGATTGCAGGCATATGGGTTAATATTGAACTGAACTTATGACTTTACACTGGACTGGATTGGGATGCCTTCTTAGTGT
Source organism: Nesogale talazaci (assembly GCA_004026705.1). Classification (NCBI taxonomy): domain Eukaryota; kingdom Metazoa; phylum Chordata; class Mammalia; order Afrosoricida; family Tenrecidae; genus Nesogale; species Nesogale talazaci. Next base: position 85,601 of record PVJH01002822.1, read on the forward strand.
CACAATTCTTTTGAATATAAACCCTTTCCTTATACCTATATGCGTGTCTCTGAAATTTGTTCCTCTAGTCCATCCGGACTAAAACACTCGCTTGTCTAGATGATGTATCTTGGTGTCTTTGTGTTTTGTCCTTTAATAAATACTCTCCTTGAATAATACTTGAGATTGGGGTCCCTTTGGTACCCTAAATATCAGTACCTCAGGGTCAGTAATATCAGTACCTTAGAAGCTTTGTGAGGCCAGTCCTGATGGGATCTGGAACTCAAGCATTGAGACAGAATCTGCCAGTCTCAAACTCAAGCATTGTAAACACCAGAAACTTGGTAAAACTGATCTCGAGCCTAAACCAGTATTGGGTGAGGATGCCATTCTTTAAAACAAAACAATAATACCAATATACTTTTTCTGATATTTTTAACAGGGGTAAAATATATACAAGAAAACATTTGCCGGGCTGAGCCCCAGTGGCACAGTGGTTGTGCGCGGGACTGCGGCCCACTGGGAGGGAGGTTCAATTTCATCACTGGGGCTGGGCCTCCTACTCCCACCACTGGAGAGCAGTGATGGCTCCGTCCTCCCCCCCAAAAAAACATTTGCCATTTCAATATCTATTACATTTATATTTCAGTGATATTATTTAGAATTATCATGCTTGGTCACCATTGTGTTAGGAATGGTTCTCTAGAGAAACAAAACCAGGACACTTATGATTATACTTACATCTCTCTATATATAAATAGAATGATACGTCTATACAGCATAAAGAAATATAACAACTATTTAGCCTACATAGCAGTACAGAGGGGTGCTGTTCAACTCACTTTTTTGGAATAATTAATATCTTAGAAGTTCTACTATTCAGTGGTGTGTGGGTCCAAGGAAAAGGAAGCAGACAGCAGAGTCTCCCCTCAGGCAAGGCAGAAAGAGTCAGCTCTAAGGCTGCAGACAGCAGGATGGGTCAGCAATATCAGTAGCTCAGAAGCTTAGCGAGGCAGGCTGTGAGGGGATCTGGAACTCAAGCACTGAGACGGAATCGGCTGCTCTCAAGCTCTAGCGACAGGATCCATGGATTGGCTTGACCCAGAAGTCAGGTAGCCCACAGGTTGAGGCAGAGAGGCAGCTAACGCAGCAACTCACAGATTTGACCACCAGAGAGGAACAGAGAGGGGAGGCGGGCCTTGCAGAGCCATTTATCTCATTATCCTCCAACCAAGCTGCGATCTGGTTAAACTCTGCCCACACCTTCCTATTGGCCTCGTTGGTATGATAGACCTTACTATCACAGTCTACCCCTTGCCATCTTGGCACTTGTACACAATTCCTTAGCCAAATATAATTTCCAGGCATTAATAAAATCACACACCTAACATTATACATTTGTCATTTATATAAATGAAAACACACTGAATCTATTTGTACGTAGACTACTGTACATGAACAAGGCACAATATTCAATAAGCACATATAAAGAAGAAACACTAATACAAACATCACTTTTGCAACTGATCATGTGATCATAACTGATAGCTAAAACGACTTTCTTCCACTGCCCATTGTGTATTCCCTTTACTCTCAGTCAGCACCTCAGCTGGCCATGATTCTTTGTCTGGTGGAGTGACCCAGGCCTTCATTCTTGAGGGGTCTGTGTCATTAGACATCCTATCAGAATTGGGCTGTTGTAGTTTGCCATTTATTTTAATCACAGGGCATGGAAATACTAAGAGATGGCTTACAGAATCTCCTGGATTCCAGGTTGTGTTAGTCCGGGTAGACTAGAGAAATTCATAGGTATGCATATGGGTAAGGTTTATATACAAAAGGGATGGAACATTAATAAAGCATCCCAACCCAGTCGAGTTCAAAGTCATAAGTCCAATATTAGCCCATATGCCTGATACCAGTCTGTAAAGTCTCCTTCCAACTCATGAAGGCACAGGTCAGTGGGTACAGAATCCCGGTGCTAGCAGGGTTCTCCCCATGGCTCCTCCCTTCTAGGGCTCAGGGTCCATCAGCAACATCCAGTGGTGATAAAAGCAACTTGGTGCTAGCAGGGGTCTCTATGTGGCTTCTCCAGTTTCAAAGGTCTGGTTCCATCAGTGTAAGGTCATGTGGCTTCTCCTCCAGATCCTCCAGCTCCTGGGACGCTGCCATCTTGTCTTGTCCGTAGCTTGTTGTCTTGGAGACTGACTCCCAACAACTGGGGAGATGGCTTCTCATCTCTACAAGGGAAATACCGCGAGATTTCTCAGAAGTCTCAGGAGAAAGCCATGCCCACACAAACGTCTCATTGGCTATTCAAAGGCTATCTCCAGATTAACAGGCTAGACTCCACCCCTACATCTCAGCCATGAAATTGACATAAACACATGACTACCACACAGGTATCGTTTTCTATTCCTTAATTATATAGTACCAGTTCTAGTTGTCCTTGATAATCAGGATCGATCACACCACACAGTAGTACAGTGACTCCTTTCCTGACCTGTTGATCTAAAGGCATGAGGGGACCAAGGTGGACAAGGGACATTCTTATCTGCCAGATCAGTAGAACCAGTGCAGTTTCCAGGTGGAAGAGTTGCTTCCTTTGGAACTAGGATCTCCAGGCCTGAAAAGCATAGGGTTTCTGGGACAGGAAGCAAAAATGCTCCAAGTGGGTCACTAAGAGTAATAGTAAGAGGTGCTACTCTGGCTTCCATGCTGTGTTTCCTGGACCCACGAATCCTGGCTGTTGGGGACACAGCACCATATACTGGTCACTGGTTTATGGTATATACAGCCTCCTGAAGAACAGTGCCCAAACCCCACAAGGTGTTGCACTTAGCTGACACTGTAGTTATGTCTTTAAGAGGCCATTCCATTGTTCTGTCAAGCTAGCTACTTAAGGATGATGACGAATATGGTATGACCAGTGGATTCCATGGGCACAAGCCTATTGCTGCACTTCATTTGCTATTAAGTGATTTCTTTGATCTGAAGCAATGCTATCTGAGATGTCATGCTGGTGGATAATGTATTCTATAAGTCTACGAATGGTAGTTTTTGCAGAAGCATTGCATGGAGGGAGGCAAATCCATATCCAGAGTGTCTATTCCAGTAAGAGCAAAATGCTGCCCCTCAACCTGCCACCAGGCTGCTGTTTGATCTCCCTCAGGAATGGTTCCATATCTGGGTCTCAATATTGGCTTCTGCTCTATTCCAATCTTGTATATATCACTTCCATTTAATGCCGGAGTTTTGTCATGCACATTCAAATTTATGATTCTGTGAGTCAGACAATACCCAGTTCATGATGGGCAGCTCAGGTCTCATGTTAACTTAGTGCCTCGACAAAGCAGTATCTGTTTTTCAAAAGGGGAGCAGTTGTCTGCAAAGGGTTTAAATCCCAAGGGTTTAAGCTGTAATTCGCCAATAGGGGACTGCCAAAGAGTCCACACTCTGTCTCTAACTGACACCTCTATAGGTGTCTCTACCTAACTGACACCTCTAACACCATTGGGTCAGCTGGATCATATGTGCCCAGTGGCAAAATAGCTTACAGCTGGAACCTGCTGCAGAGCCTTTTCTTGTTCTGGGTCCCACTCAAAATTGTTAAGCCTCTCATGCCACTTGATGAGTAGGTCAGAGCATATGGGTTGAGACAGAGAATTAACTAAAGTGCCAGCATTCTGGTCTGACTACCAGAGAGCAAGAGAAACAGAGGTGGGCCTTGAAGAGCCATTTCTCTCACTACCCTCCAATCCAACTGTGATCTAATCAAACTCTGTCCCCACGTTCCTATTGGCCTACTTGGCAAAATAAACCTTCCTGTCACAACTATTATCATCCTGCCTGTCCAAAGGATTTTCATTACAACAAATAAAAAACAAATACCTCATTAGTAATACTCCCTATTATTTTTCTCCAATCCCCTGAAAGCCACTAGTATATTTTTGTGTGTGAATGTTTCTTATTCCACCAGTTTTTGTGCAATCAACCAGGACTAAGATCTGAACTTACAGATCATTTGATTTATCCCTCATGATCATGACTGGGCTGTTTTTCCATCCTTCTGTCTTTCCCTTTCATTTTGTCAACCTTTCTAATCCAAATCCACCCCCAGTTCTTCCATATAATCAGAAGTCATTTGAGTTGGTTTTGCAGACTCAGTTACTTGCTTTTGAATCTTCGTTCAGGCTCTTTCTAGACTGATGTCCTGGGGCAAAGATTTACTTTCTTATAGTCTCATTTATCCATCTGTTATAAGAGGGTAGTGAAAATACCTTGCATCTGGAATGTTTTCAGGATTGAATAAGAAAGTTTTGCTCACAAGGCTTGTATTCTAAAATAGACCACATGCTGGGACATAAAGCTAGCCTGAGAAAATTCAAACACATAGAAATTATTCAAATCATCTTCTCTGACCACAGTGCCACAAAGCTGGAAATCAACAATAGGAAGAATAAAAAGAGAAACACTCCAAAACTCAACATACACAGCTCAAAAAATAAAAAGACTTGTTAATATACTAAATAAGAGAGGGATGTAGGAAGTTCCTAGAAACTAATGAGAATGATAATACAACATACCAAAAACTATGAGACACAGCAAAGCAGCTATCACGGGTCATTTTATAGAAATTAATGCACACATGGCACATGAATAAAGAGGAAAGAATTATTTTTCAGCACCTTAACACAACACCAACAACTAGAACAGAGTCAGCAGCATAAACTTTCCAACAGCAAAAGAAAACAAATTAGAACAGAAACAAATGAACTGGAAAACAGAAAAACAATAGAAAACATCAAATAAGCTAAAGGTTGGTTCTTTGACAGGATTGAACTATGGAATGATATGATATATACTCATATATGTATTTATTCCCAACAAATAATAAATTGAAAAAAATTAATGCTCAAAATGATGCTTGCCAACTATAGAAACTCAATCATAGCTTTGATAATGAAACTTGGTTACACCTTGGCCTATGATCTGCAAGGTCAGCAGTTTGAAACCACCAGGCACTCTGTAGGAGAAAAAGAGTCAGTAGTTACTGTCTTGGAAACTCACAGAAGCAGTTCTTCCATGTCCTACCAAGTCTCTATGCTGACATCAACTTGATGGCATTAAGAGATCATTGTGTCACAAGTGGTAGTTTTAGTTTAGTAGATTCTGACTCATCTAGACCCTATGAGTGTCAGAGTAGAACTGATAGGTAGATAAATTAGGGATAGAGGGGATTGTCTCTATGAAATGCCTACTCTGAACAAACATCAGTTGGCACTGCCACAATAAAGGGTGTGAAAAGAAATCAGGCACACGAATTAGAAACCTATGGGGACAATCCAAACTAGACAGGCTCAGACTAAGATCAGATAGGTGCAGGTGAAACTAAAACCTGGCCATAACCTAGACACATGACATCAAACAGGTGCACTTAAACTCAGCCAATATGATTGACTAATATACTCAACCACACCTCCCCAGCCAGTGAGGATACAAGGGGATAAATAGAAGACAGAGGCAAGTCACTTCCTCTTGTGCAGGTGCTCTCCTGGAGGTCAGAGGGCAGGGTGTGGCAGTCACCTAATCGGGTGTCAATTTGAGGATTAAGAGAGTAGGGGTGGAGTCTAGCCTGTCAATCCAGAGATAGTCAATGAGACCTCTGTGTGGGCATGGCTTTCTCCTCAAGAATTCTGGGAAATCTGGTACTTCCTTCTTGGAAGCAAGACAAAGCAATCACTTGCTTGGAGACTTTCTACTGATAATACTCACTGTCTGACAGACTCTACTGACAAGGCTGGATCCCTGTGAGACCTCCCTGAGGAGAAGAAACCTGGACCTGTAGAAGCCACGTGGAGATCCTCTGCCAGAGCTGAGATGCTTACAACGCCACTGGATCCCAAGACTTTCTACCTACTGGCCTGTAATCATTTTACATCATTGCATGTGTTTTATGAGTTTGGAGAGGACTTTATAGATTGTTGTCGGATATATAGGCTAATATTGGACTTATGAGCTTGGACTGAACTCCACTGGGATGTTTTCTTAATGTACAATTGCTCTTGTTTATGAGCATTTTTCTTATACACATATGTGTGCTTATGAATTTATTTCTCTTGTTTACCCAGACTAACACACAGGGGAAGCGCTATCTATCTATCTATCTATCTATCATCTCGCCTTTCTTTCAGATGTGTGCTGCAAGAGAAGGGTGGGGTCACTCTGTGTGAGCAGGACAAGCATCCTCTCCGGACTCTGCTCTCTTGAGATTTCCTGCTTTGGGTTCTGCACTCTTGGTTCGGCACTCCTGTTGCAGAACTCCTTTCATGTGATTTTTTTGCACTTCTTGTAGTGCCCATTTTCAGTCTTGATTTTTTCCACCATTACCTCACACCATGCAGTCTTGCACACTTTCCAGAGATAGTGTGTACTTTCTGAAACTTCTCTTTTCCTCATAAACGTTACTTGGATTTTAAAAAGCGCTTCTGCCTCATGAATTCTTTCAGTGTTGAGAAGCAACAACCGAGGTGAATTACTCCAGGAACCTAACAACACCTCAGTGTTATGCAAATGATCAACATACATGGATGCTAAGTGGCAGGAGGGACGTTGGAGTCTACTCAGAGATGTCTTGGGAGAAATGACTGGTGCTCTACTGGACAAGTGGCTATTTCAAATCTTATGGAGTTTATTTCTTCTCTGACACACATAAGTGGGAGTCAACTCCACAGCGACTTGCTTTAGCCTCTTGTTATTGATTTATCTTATCAAGCATCCTGACACTTGGAGGCATTGCAAATGGTGCATAAAATGCTATACACATGACAAAGGTCTAAATCTCACCCTACAATTGCTCACGTGAGAAATGAGATAATCTTTTGAGACGATCATCTTGCATGCACCAGCAAAACTGAATTTCTGGAAAAGTACACTTAAAGTCAGACACAAACGAGGAGTGACCAAATAAGACACTCATTTTGTTAACACAACAGCAAGGTTGACTTCCTTAGGCACATCCCTTCTCTTGGGCCACCACTTTAGAGCTGCTCTCTAGCCAGACTGCTTGTGACCCATTCATATCCATTATTCCAAATGGTCAGCGTCCTGTTTTCACTGAATGATCCCCATTGTAAGAATGCATCCATACCTAACATTCATCTTTTTACTTACAAAGTGACTTGTTTCACCTTAGCAAAGAAATAACCTTGTCAAAATTAAATCCCAGTCAAAGCACACAAGCAAGTTACCCTTTAAACATACAAAAGGAACAAAACTGTAGAACAAAAGTTCCCCTATTGTTGCTTTTCTCTGTCTCCACAGCCATCTCTCCCAACCCTCATATTTCTCTGGTGATCATGCCTTTTCCCTTCCCCCATTAAAAATTGCTTTAAGGGGGGAAAACTCCAATGACCTCATTCACATTAAGATGTAAATTAGAAATTCACTGCAAGGCTTAATAGGGTCTCTCCCATGGGGAATTTATATTTTAATGTGAACCAGAGGACCACATCTATAAAAGTACAATATCAAGGATCAGACAGTTAAATAGACAAGGTTATTCAAGTAGACTGTAGGCATCTTTCAAGCCTACATAAGTGTCGGATCCTGGGCAGCAGAAGGACACAATATGATTGGTGAGGAAAAGTCAGGAGCTGAGAAACAGATACAAAATTCAGGGTAATCCTGAGTGAACCAGGGCAAAGTGCAAGGTGGAACACAGGCTGGGAGGGCTTGGTGGCATGTGGAAGTTAGCAGACTGGTTCTTTTCTCCCTTTCAAGTACTAAACAGGCTTGACCCTGCTTAGCTTCCAAGAGCAGATGAGATCGGGTGCGTTCAGGGTGGCATGGTGATAGACCAGGCTGGTTCTTTTCAAGGCCTGAAAAAAGGAGACCCAGCAAGAGAAGCCAGTGAAGTCCTGGCAGATAACATAGACACCTAATAACTGATCATATTCATTATTCAGATGATGAGAAAAAAGCACCAGCATGTGATGACTCCATTAGAGGGTGTGGGGTTTAAGGCAGACTCCGTTTTTCAGAGAACGAAGATGAGAAATTCTGAAGTCAAGTCCCAAAGGCATTAAAGCTCCTTCCAGCCAACTAAGAAATCTCCTTTGTCTTTGTTGCAGCTGGAACACAGTGGTACATTCTCCCCATGCTTGACACCACTGCTCACTCAGCAGCAGATTGTCACCAGCCAACATAGACAGCCATAACTTTGGCCCAGACGGCGATTTCTATCCACCACACGGCAGACCTGGCCTATTAAATATGCATACGAATCACTGGTGGATCTTGTTGAAATGCAGATTCTGATTCAGCATGTCAGGCATGGAAAGGCAAATTCTCAGAAGGGGGCTGAACCCAAATATACTAGTTTGATGTCCATATTGGATTCTCTTATTTTACACTTAAACAACTTTATACATTGATTGACTTATTCAATGTTTATTTTTTTAACTAGTCCTGTGTGCCAAGTATTATGCCATATCTTGAGAATACAAATAATAGAAATTCATAGTGTGTGACTGGAGGAATCTACATAATTGTGGGAAATAAAGCAAGGGAATATTTTCAATATACCATAATAGAGGTAATAGTAGATATTGCATTTAATATTTTTTGATTCAATGGAAAATTCCCATAGTTTTGTTGTTATGAGGGAAGACTCTTTTACCGCATTCTGTTGAAAATTCCCTATCTATACCTCTATCATAAAAAATTGAAAGAGGAGTGAAGCTTGCCTCTCTCACACACACGCACAAATACACAAGAAAGACACATTATGTAAGAAGAGCTTTACTCCATGCATGTCAGCTGAGAAAGGTGGAGAGGAAGACTACTCCAAAGTCTGAGTCTTTCACCCTGTACAATGATAAACAGCAGCTAGCTGCAAAGCCCAGCATCCATGATCCAATCTGCCCTTTCACTGTTTCAGGACCTGCCCCAGACTCCATGTGTTATGAATTGCATTGTGCTTCCACCCCCAATGTACGTCAAAATCCTAACTGTTCATACTTGTGGATGTACTCGTGTAGGGGAATAGAAGTTTCTTGATTATGTTGATGAGGCAGTAGCAGTGTAGTTATGTCCCAAACCTAATCACTTCTGGGACAGAGAAAGAGCAGAAGAGACACAAGAGCAAATAAGTCCTGGCAAAGGCAGATGCTATGTTAGGATCATGAAAAATCAAGGAACTCCTGTAGCTTTCAACAAGCAAAGAATAAACACAGAAAAGGCACTGATTTGGACTTTTTAGTCTTCTATTAGAGCTTAAATTCTGAGAATCTGGTTTGCAGAAGGCTATAATGAAAATGAAAACACAAAAATACAGTAGCAGAGCACCCACGTAGACTGAAAGTGCATAGAATTCCTTCGGATCATTAACCAAGGATGCAGTTAGTCTTGCTTTCAGGTAAGAGTGCATTGGAAAGTGGATTACCTCTGCCCCTTTCCAGCTCGCCCAGGGAGAGGCAGTCATTTTTAGGTGCTCGCCAAATTGTGTTCTTGCTAAAGATCATCATGTTGGGAAAAGTACAAGGTTTTACATTGTCATGAGTCATTCTATATTAACTGTGTCCTGACTGCTTTGGTCAGAAGGCCCTGGGCCAACCATGTAGCCATGTAGCTCTTCTACCTGTCATCTTATATGTGTCTTAATCACAGTCCTGATCTTGCTTTGGTAGTTCCACCTATAGCTATAAGAGCCCCCAATAAAATCTATATTTTTTAAAAAAGATATAACAAAATAATAAAATTTATAAATCATCAAGGGTTCATGAGGGAGGAAGGAGTGGGGAGGAAGGGAAAAAAATGAGGCACTGATGTCAGGGGCTGAAGTAGAAAACAAGTATTTTGAGAATAATGAGGGCAAAAAATGTACAAATATGTTTGATATACAATGTATGTATGTATATATTATATAAGAGTTGTACGAGCCCCAAATAAAATGATTTTTTTTTAAAAGCTAATATCTCATTCCTTATTTGGGAGGTCAGTAAGCTGTGGTACAACCAGGTCAAATAAGTCAGTAACAACTCCAACAAAAGTAATATGAATTCTGTATTTATTGAGCATTACATCAATTTGGGACCTTTTAAAAAATTCTTTTACTGGGGACTCATACAACTGATCACAATCCAGACATGCATACATTGTGTCAAGCACATTTTGTACTTTTGTGGCCATCATCATTCTCAAAACATTTTCTCTCTATTTGAGCCCTTGGTATCAGCTCCTCATTTTCTTACATCTCTTCTCCTCTTCCCCTCCCTCACGAAGCCTTCATAATTTGTAAATTATTTTTTTGCATATCTTACACTGTCCAATTCTCCCTTCACCCATTTTTCTGTTGTCCACCCACTAGGGAGGGGGTTATATGTAGAACATTGTGATTGATTCCCCCTTTTTTTCTCCCATCTTTCCCTTATCCTCCCTGTATGGCTACTCTCATTATTGGTCCTGAGGCGTTTATCTGACCTGGATTCCCTGTGCTTCCAGCTCTTATCTGTATCAATGTACATACTCTGGTCTAGCTGGATTTGTAAGGAAGAATTGGGATCATGACAGTGAGGAGGGGAGGGGAGCATTAAAGAACTAGAGGAAAGTTGTATGTTTCATCGGTGCTACACTGCACTCTTACTGACATATCTCCTTCCCTCAACCCTTCTGTAAAGGTTTGTCCAGTTGCCTACAGATGGGCTTTGGGTCTCCACTCCACATTCCCCTTCATTCAGAATGATATGATGTTTTGTTCTTTGATGCCTGACATCTGATCCTATCAACACCTTGTGATCACATGGGCTGGTGTGCTTCTTCCATGTGGGCTTTGTTGCTTCTCAGCTAAATGGCTGCTTGTTTATCTTTAAGTATTTAAGACTCCAGATGCTATATCTTTTGATAGCTGGGAACCACCAATTTTCTTCACTACATTTGCTTATGCACCTGCTTTGTCTTCAGCGATCATGTTGGGAAGGTGAGCATCATAGCATGCCAGTTTAATAGAATAAAATGTTCTTGCATTGAGGGAGTACTTGTGTGGAGACCCAGTGTCCATCTGCTATCTTAATACTAAATCTACAAATATGTGCACATAGATCTAATTCCCTAATTGCCCCACTATCATGTTCAGCCTTCATTTGGGTTTCAGTAATTCCTCTCAGTTAAATTTTCCTTGATCAAGTCCTACCAGATCTTCTACATGCTTCTTGCCATTGATTTTGGATCACTTGTTGTTCCCTTATCTATGGGTTTGTTAACACCCACTTCCTTTTACCATCTACCCCTCTCCCGCCAGAACCATTGGTTCCATTATTTTTTATCCTCCATATTGCTTATCTAGTCTACCTTATCTCGATACACCTGCAGAGATAATAATATGCACAAAAAAAGACATAGGAAAACAAAGCAACAAAAGAAAATAAAGCAATGCCAAAACCCAACAACAACAAAAAAGGAAAAGACTGTAAATAGCTCAAGGTTTGTTTTTTGACCTTTAAGAGTGTTTTCCAGTTGAGTCTGGTGGGCTACCTCACCCTGACCTCAAAATCTATTTTTGATATTCCCTGTGGATTTGTTGCTCTTTTCCTCTTGCTGTTCTGTTGCACGCACTTAGTGTTTAGCCTCAGGATGCTGAGGTCAGATAGAGCATAACTCTGGCACTGTGTCTCCTGTCTTGTCCCTCCATGGTATTATGGGACAGTGAGGGACCTCATGTCTTTGAGTGGGGCCAGTCCTATGGTTTTCACTGTGGATTGGCTGCTCTGAGCAGGAATATCATCCTCAGGACTTGGTGAGCAAGGATGTGCTCCATTCTTTCTTCCTTCCCCTTCATTTGCTCCTGTGTGCTCTGATCAGACATGTCCTTCTCCCTGAGCCGTAGCTTCGGTGCTGTAGTCTGAAGTGAATTTTTCTTGGGGAGGGGCTTGGGGGTCTACCTGCATAGTTGGTAGTGGGGCTGGTCCCTCAGACCTGTCTATTGGTTTCCTGCTTCATGCTGGTGTGCTGCATTCAAGTCTTGGAGCATCAGGTTGAAGTCTGGTCCCCTATTCTCTATGGAGATATAAACCATACTGTCCCAATTAGGGACCTTTCATGCTCCAACTAATAAAAAACTAAACTGAGTTTCTACAATGATGTCATTCATCACTAGGAGAATTCAGTAACTCACTCATACTCCTAAGAACCCAAGAGAACTTCCTTATATTTGCTTCATAACCTTCATCCTATTGACTTTGTATGTCTCCTGGTACCAGAATGTCTGTAGCCACTCCAGGTGTCACATTGCAGATGAATGACTGCAATGACCACATCCCTTTCAGACTTCTCATTTTAAAAATCCCATAGAATATGTAACCTCATCTCCCATAGAGCAGAATCACATCACATACTTCAGCCGTGCTAGGGGAAAAGAGATTCTAAATTTGAATATAATTTATAGAGACCCACTTATTAAATTTAAAACAGGACAAAGACAAGACAAAGACAGAGGATCTAGGTGAAGAATGCCATCAGCAACAGGCCATATGGTGTCCAAGGATTCACCATCACAGGATGACTTAAATAAGACGTGGAACACAAAAACACAAAGGAAACTCACAAAGTCCTGACTGGTGGCAGATCAATTTACTGTGGTCTCTAATTGCTGTAATTTTTCTGTTTTCTTTTCTACTGAGATTTTTCTGCTTTACTTTGTTATTGTTGATAGTCTTTCTTTGTTTTCTTTATGTGGAATCCAGAAGAAGTAAATCTATAGACACAATAACTAGATTAACAGTTTCTTAGGGTGATGGGAAGAGGAAAGAGAAATGAGGAACTAATAGTAATGTGTATAGGAAAGAAGAAAATGTTATAAAATTGAGTGTGGCAATGATTGTACAACTCTTTATAAGATACTCCAACCACTGAATTGCATGATACATGAATTCCATGTCAATAAAACTGTTTACAAACAAAAAAGAGAGAACCAGGAGCAAAATATCTACACTACTGCAGAGTCAAAAAACTTTAAAGTTTGGTTCAGGGTCCTCTGAGTACCTAGGTCAGATAGTGGATACTAACCATGGGACTCTACTACCCCAATTCCAATCAGGGCACAGCCAAGCACATAGCTGAAAGCAAGATTGAACCTCCCTGGGTTGCTCACAGAAATCACAATTTAGTTGCAAAGCTTTCTGCCTGATGGCAAAATTTTGTACATGGCCAATCCATGGTCAGAAAGAACTCAAAGGCCAACTGAGTCTCTGGGCTCTAATACAGTGCCTCAACCAAGGGCGTCAGGGAGATAAATTGCACTCAAAACGCACTGCCATAGGGTTGATTCTGACTTCCAGCAACCCTGTCTGACAGAAGAGAATTGCCCTGGTGTTTCTGAGATGGTCGTCTTTACTAGAGTAGAAGGTTGCATTTTTCTTCTGTGGAGTCACTGGTGGTTTTGAAAGGCTGACCCAGAAGTCAGAAGACAAAAACCCATTATGTACCCATTATGACAAAAACAGAAACAAAAACAAATGACCCTAAACTCACCGACATCGAGTCATTTCTGACGGATAGCAACCCTACAGGGAAGGCTAGAACAGCTTCTGTCGTTTTCTGATTAGGAACATAGAAAGCCCAATCTTTCTCATTCTACTTGACACAATTATGATGAACTTCTTTGGGCACAGGAAGATTCTAGTAGTCCTGATGGACACGATCCTCTGCAGCAGGCAAGTACAACTGGGGTTCTGGTAATGAAGGAGAAGGGACAGGTAGGCTACTGGATAGCGATCAAAATATCTGACATGCACTCTTGCTGTCTCCCAGGCACTGTGCTAAGCATGCTGCCCTATGCTTTGAGAAGTGTTATTATCCTCACATTTTGTATTTCACTCTGAAAGTTGAAGATCACACAGGGAATCATAAAGGGCAGACCCTACATTTGAGTGCTGGATCGAAATCAGATTCCAAGGCCAATATTCTTAACAAAAATAAATCCCCGATCTTACAAACTGTCTAATTTTGGTATTTGTGTTAGCACGTCACTTCTAGAAATTTCTGCATTATGTTGTTTATGAGATATACTTTGTTAGGGATTTAACTCTATTCCCCCTAAATATATACTTTGTGGTTATAAACCCACTTGGGAATGGATTTTTCTCTTTTATGTTAATGGGCTGTATTAATGCAGGGTGTCATTTACATGAGTCTCCTTGATATAGAAAAGAACAGATCAAGAGAGAAAGCAAGCACAAGTGGAGGGAAGGATACACTCCACATAATCACCAAGGAATCTTGTATTTAAAACTCAAAAAAGGGGGCTTCCTCCAGAATGGAAGAGAAAAAGGGAGAGACTTTTCCTAGAGCCTGTACCTTGAATTCGGACTTTTAGCCTCATATACTGTAAGAAAATAAATTTATATTGTTTACAGCTATTAACTTACAGTATTTCGGCTGTGGCAACACTAGATGAATAAAACATATATTTTTACATTTAATTCACATATCATATAAACTGAAAGTTCAATCATATAAAGAAGAGTTGTGCAATCATCACCACAATCAATTTCAGAACCTTTTCTTCTTTGTCATGCTTACTGTCAATAGCTTTTCATTTTCTACTCCCAACCTCCCCGGTCATGTCCCTAGGCAATTATTAATCTAGTTACTGTCTTTTCAGATTTACCTAGACTGGATTTCATACCCAGAGAATCATCAATCAAACAAAAACAACAATAATGACAAAACAAAATAGAGAAAAATATAAATAGAAAAGAAAGCAGAAAATATTAAAATCTGAAGCAGCTTTAAAATGAGCCAAAAGGGAGATCAAAGGATACTGCATTTTAACCTAACTACATCTACCCTAATGAAATTCACTACGCTCTCTGTCGAATCGCAAGGCCAGTCACATGCCTAGGCTATCCTCAGGGGATTCATTGAAGGCTTAATCCAGAGAGGGGACATCACAAATAGATTTGGGGCTTTCCCTGTTGTTGACAGCATTTTGCAAAATGAGGTGTTCCGAATTTAAGTTCTAATTTTGTTCTTTTTTTCAGATTCGGATTTTATTGTTGATAATCCTTGGACTACACAGTGTGCTTTTCCCCATGGTCAGAGTTGATATCTCACTTATATTGTTGTTGTGATTACGTGACATCAAGTCAGTTCAAACCCCTAAGAACTCTATGCACTACAGAACAAAGCACTGCCCGGCCCTGCACCATCTCCACAGTTGTTCGTAGGCCCAAGCCCACTGTTGCAGCGACAGTGCCAATTCATCTCATTGAGGGCCTTCTTCCTTTTTGCGGTCCCTCCAATGTACCAAATGTGGTGCTCTTCTCCAGGGACTGGCCTTCTGACAATGTGTCCGAAGTAGGTAAAATGTTGCCTCCTCATCCTGACTTCTAAGGTTCACTCTGGCCTTTGTCCTTCCAACATAGATTTGTCCTATAGGCAATTCATTGCCCTTTCAATATTCTTCTCCAGCACCACAATATAAATGCATGTGTTCTTCTATGGTCGTCTTCATGCAATGACCAAAGTTCACATGTATATGAGACAATTTTGAAAATGCCACGGCTCAGGTCTGGTGCACCTTCATCCTCAAAATAGTCTGCTTGATTTTCCATGCTCTAAAGCCGTCTGGTGCAGTAGATTTGTGTGATGCAAGGTGGCTTTTGATCTCTCGGCTGCTGCTCCCATGAGCTTTGACTGTGAATCCCAAGCAAGCCAGAATCCTTGACCGTGTCAACCTTTTCTCCTTTTATCTCCATATGACCTATTGGCCCTTTTGTGGGGATTTCTGTCTTCTTTACATTGACTTATAATTCATACTGAATGCTGCAATCCTTGATTTCATCATCAAGTGCTTAAAACCCTCCTTACTTTCAGTTAGCAAAGTTGTGACAGCTCCTAGATTACTAATAAGTCTTCCTCCAACACTGAAGTCACATTCTTTTTAATGCAGTCCAGCTCCTCTAATGATCTGCTCATCACATAGACTAAGCACATGGAGATAATACAAACCTGACACAGAGGGTTGTGTTTTAGACCAGGCAGTATGCCTGTGTTCTCTTGACACAACTGCCACTTGATCCACATACAAGTTTCACATGAGCACAACCAAGTGTTCTGTAATTCCCATTCTTCTCTAGGTTTTCCATAGTAGATTATGCTCCGCACATCAAATCACTGGCATAGTCAATAAAACACAAAAGCCCTGCTGGTGCAGTGTTCATTGGACAGCGATCTGCAGGGTCGGCAGTTCCAAGCTCCCAGCAGCTCTGCAAGAGAAAGACTTGGTTTTCTACTTCCATGTACAGGTACAGTCGCAAACCCACAGGGTGTCACTATGAGTCAGCATGGACTCATTGGCAGTGAGTTTGGTTCGGAGAAACATCTTTCTGGTATTCTCTGCATTTGAGAGCCCAGATCCATTTGACATCAGCAATGACACCCATTGTTCCCTCTCCTTTTATGCTCTGAATCCCACCTGAGTCCTGTCAATGAACTGCTGCAACCAGGGTGGCATGATCTTCAACAAAATGTTACTTACTTGTGATATTGTTTTATATTTGAACATTCTGTTGGGTCACCTTTCTTTGGAATGGGTACAAATAGGATCTCTTTTATTCAAGTATTTTTCTACCTCATTCCCTGCCATAGATCAATACGTCTTTCCAGTGCTTCACTAGCTTCCTGAAAAATATCAATATGCATTCCATCAATTCCCAGAGCCTCGTCTTTTGACAAATGCTTTCAATGTAGCTTGAACTTTCTTCAACACCTATGGTTTTTGCTCATACACTCCCTCCTGAAAGAGTGGAATGTCAACTAATTATTTTTGTTACAGTGACTCTCTGCTTTCTTACCATCTTCTTTTGATGTTTCCTGAATCATTTAATATTTTGTCCATAGAATCTTTCAGAATTGCAACCCAAGGCCTGTCTTTTTTCGAGTTCTTTCAGCTTAAGATAGGCTGAGGATTTTTTCTTTTTGGTTTTCTAAGTCTTGCACATTTCATTGTACTGTCTTTCTTCTTTAGCTACTCTTAGAAATTTTCTATTCAGCTCTTTGACTTCATCACTCCTTCCATTTGCCTTCCTTATTGTATGTTTAAGAGCAAGTTTCAAAGTCTCCTCTGATATCCACTTTCCTTTCTTTTTAATGACTTTTTCCTTTTTTATGAATCATGTTCTTTATGTCCTTCCATAGTTCATCAGGTCTCCTGTCATTAGAGTTCAATGTAGCAAATCTTTTATTCAGATGTTCACTTAGATGGTGGTTGTTTATTTTAAGACAAGCTTTTAAGACCCCAGATTCTGTTTTTTGTTTATTTTGTGTGGCTTTTTTTTTTGGCATCGCTGCCCTCTGGTGATCATGGGAGCTATCCAGTCTTGTTCCTGGAGAGCTGCTGCTGGATTTGAACCACCAAGCCCATGGGCTGCAGTTCCACACTCAACCACTTAATACCACCAAGGCTCAGCCCCAGATTCTGTTTTTCCTGCTACTCAGACATCATCTGTTTTTTTCACCTCACTTTGATAAGACCAAGTTAAAGTCTAACTGTCAGAAATTTTCTTCTTTAAGATATATAAGAAATATAATGTAAGATGCATGTGATAATCAAAAACATGCAATGAATAAATGTTAGACCTTCTAGATCCAGATAAATTTTTAAAAATCTGATACCCAATTGCCTGTCTTGTATATGCAGAGTATCATTGCCCTGATTAATCACTACAAGGACTATGTACAATGACTTCCAAAGATCTTTTCTGGCTTGCCTTGGAAAGGGGTGTTGTAGTTAAATAATCTAGTGTCAATTTGGGACTTGAGAGAATTAAGAGTGAAGGGGTGGAGTCTAGTCTAGTCTTTGAATCGGGTCACACCCAATGAGGCCTCTGTGAACTTGTCCTTCCCCTGAGGAAACTCTGGAAAAACTCTGGTATTTCCCCCTTGAAGGTGGGAAAGCCTCTACTACTTCACTCCCCCGGAGACACCGCAACTGAAAAGACACATGGAACTACACTAGTGCCCTGAGTTAGAGAACTCATATAGACCTACCCTGATGCAACCAGACCTCCGAAGCCAGAGAAGTCACATGGAGACCCTCCCAGTGCTGAGATGCTTACAATGCCACTGGATCCAAAGACTTTCTACCCACTGGCCTGTGATCATTCTGCATTCAGCATCATTTCATGTGCTCCATGAATCTGAAAATGAATTTATAGATTGGGATAGGACATATGGGCTAATATAGGACTTATGGACTTGGACTAGACTAGTTTGGTATCCTTTCTTAATGTATATTTGTACATTTTATGTAAAACTCACTCTTACACTATATGAGTTTCTATGGATTTGTTTCTCTAGTCTACCTAGACCAGTAGTTCTTACCCTGTGGGTCATGACCCATTTGGGGGTTGAAGTACCCTTTCACAGGGTTGTCTAAGACCATCCCCAAACTCACTTTTCGGATGGTCTTAGAAACCAGGACTCTGCTACTCTCTCCCCAGGTGGGTCCTCCCACATGCAGACACACCCACATTAAGAGTACCCAGCATGAAGATTGTTATCCATACTATACCATGCTTCAAGTCAAAATTTCATTTATTTGTAATTAAAAGCAAATACTTCACAATATATAATTATAATACTATTTTGTGATTAATTACTATGCTTTAATTATGTTCAATTTGTAACAATGAAAGTACATCCTTCGTATCATGTATTTACATTATGATTGATAACATTAGCAAAAGTACAGTTATGAAGCAAGAACAAACATAATCTTATGGTTGGGGGTTACCACACATGAGGAAGTGTATTAAAGAGTCATGGTGTTAGGCAAGTTGAGAACCACTGACCTAGATTAACACAGGTGTTTGCCAGGACTGTATTTGTGCATCATACTTATTCAATCTGTACGTTGAACAAATAATCTGTGAAGATGCACTATATGATGAAGAAAGTGGCATCTGGACTGGAGGAAGGCTCATTAGTAACTTTGATGTGTTGATGATGCAGCATGTTATCCTGAAAGTGAGGAACTCTTTCATGAAAATCAAAGATGGCAGTCTTCAGTACAGATTGCAATTCAATGTGAAGAAAAAATTCTCACAGCTGGACACATGGAGAACACCTGAAGCTGTTAAGGATGGAAGCAGCAGTCTAGAGACTAAGCAATGCCTTTCATTGGGTAAACCTGCTGCACAAGGCCTCTGTAAAGTGGTGAAGAGTGAGTCTGTCATGTGGAGGACCCACTTGCGCCCGACCTAAGGTATCACTCCATGTGCATGTGCAAGTTGGACACTGAGTAAGATATAATGAAAAAGAATCAGTGCATTCATTTATGGTGCTGGTAAGGAATATTGAAAGTATCATAGACTGCCTAGAGAACAAACAACCTTTCTTAAAGGAAGAACAACTAGGATACTTTCTAGAAGCAAGGGTGGTGACACTTCTTCTCAAGTATTTTGGGTATAACCAGGAGAGACCAGTCACTGGAAAGGACATCATGCTTGGGAAAATAAAAGGAGAGTGAAAAAGTGGAAGACCCTGGATGTGATGAATTCACCCAGTTGCTGCAACAATGAGCCCAAACACACACACAAATGCAAGGATGGCACCATGCTGGATAGTTTCTATTGGTTATACATTGGGTCTCATGTATTGGAGTCAATTGGATTGTAGCAATAACAACATGAGGGGCTGAAAAGGAACAATGCTGGACAAGCATCTTCAGGCTTATCCTAGCTAATGATATTTGATCTAAGAGAGAATCCCTTTCACACCATTTCAGTGTTTATAAATGCCAGGGAAAAATTCTGGTTGGCTGTTTTTGGCCACATGCCCACCTCTTGAAGCAATCACTATGAAGCATATGGCAGACTAAGGTCTTCAGTATCTTTTTCCTTGCCATCCTGGTACACAACACCTCATTTCCCATTTCCTGTAGTTTGACGTGATTATGTGACTGTATTCAGGCCAATGTCATTTCCAGATATGGCCCCTGAAAACTTCCACACCCAGTAGTCCACATTTATTCTTTCTCTGGTGTTAGATGCATTGAAAGCGCTGAGGAAATATGAATGATAGAGGCACAAAGCAGAACACTTCTTGGACATTGGAATGACTGTGTAGAGGACTCCCTGTCATCCAAAAACATCTGCCTTGATTCTTACCTCAGCAAAAAAAAATAATAATAATAACAAACAAACTGGAAAAACCCCTTTTTTTCTATCCAAACAGTCAAAATTTAGGAGTTCAAATGTCATAATGGCCAGAATTTCTCACTACGAAGTTATGATGAAGTCCCTGGCTGTTCTTATGTTAATTGTTCAGATGAACAGAAAAGTAGACTTTTGGTACCATATGTCAGTCAGTAATTGGCATTGGTTGGATTCTAATTAACTGTACTTAAGTCATATTTCATACCCCTAATAATTGGTAATACTACAGAGGTTGATTACTGGATTCAACTTAACCTGTTCTCCACCTTCCCTTGTAACCAAAGGCATGGAGTGCCATAATTCATATTTCCCTGGGGTCATGTAAAATCAAAAAGATATCATCTCCAAAGAAAATAGGAACACTCTTTCAACAAAGACAGCAAGCTACAACATAGTCTAAAGTGAAACTGTTAATCAAGACTGCATGTATGGCATTATAGGGTAACTTTAAGGAGATTAATAAACTTGGGTAAGAGAAAATTACATTGGATTCTCAGCATCTGAAAATAATCACCTTAACATAATTGTTGGTTCTTTTCCCTTCTCTGTAAAATGCTAGGCTTCATTGGGCAGTGTATGATATGACAAAATAATGACAATTTGTAAATTTTTAAAGGTTCATGTAAATTATTAAGGAGAGAAAGAGGAAATATGGGGAGCTGATACTGGGGACCTAAGTAGAAGGAAGATGTTTTCAGAATAATGATGGCAACAAATATGCAAATGTGGTATTCATACAATTGACATATGCATTGATCATGATGGGAGTTGTATGAGCCCCCAGTAAAATGATTTATACAAAACACAACAAAAAATGCTGTGCTGTCTTACCAGTCAACATGCGTTCTACCCTATCACAGATATGATTACACCAACTCCTAAAACATGGTAGGCTGATTAATCCCAGCCATTCAAGAATAATTGTTCTCGACCTTCATGTAACAGACCCACCTGAAGGGTTCTCCAAACAGATTTTTCTCAGTTCATTGTGAGGCTATGGGACAAATAACTTGCATTTGGAACAGCTTCCCAAGTGATGTTACTGTCATGATGAAAGTCATGCTCTGTGGGAGGTGAGTGGAAAAATCAATATGCTTGTATCTTGACAACTCCTTATAGCTTTTAGCAAGAGATTAGAAGATTTAAGTGAGTTTAGACAAGCATTGGCTGGTCTTACAGAAAAGATGGAAGAAAGTTGGAGGAATTCCAATTGCAAAGCTGAAACCTCACAGAGTAATAGATAAGGTGGAGAAGGTTTTATTTGACCAAAATCCAGGACAGCATCATAATTGAATAACATGATTGCAATGAGCACAATAAAAGCCTTACCTTCCACCTAATTCTATTGCTTTATGTGACCTCAAAATATCTGACTTTAAACTCAGAGGAAGATAGAGGGATGAGAAAACAAGCTAATGTAAAAC
The DNA here is from genome assembly GCA_004026705.1 of Nesogale talazaci. Taxonomy (NCBI): domain Eukaryota; kingdom Metazoa; phylum Chordata; class Mammalia; order Afrosoricida; family Tenrecidae; genus Nesogale; species Nesogale talazaci. The sequence continues at coordinate 107,220 of PVJH01002822.1, forward strand.
AGACTTGAGAGCTATGTTTAGGATCAGAAGTATGTCATGGTATGAGCACACTAAAAATTTAAAGCAATTCCAATGTCAGAGAAACCATGAACCAGGACTTTAAAAGTTTTAAAAGTTTTTATTTGGATTTTAAATTCAAACAGTTTGTTTTCTTCACTAGTATATAAGATATAGGAGAAGAAGGATCTTATCTGTGATTTTAAACCACTAAACTCAGTAGCTAGCATAGTACCACGAATAGAATTTAAATTTAATTAGGATGTGTTAGGGGAAAATATGACATTCAAGCGATCGATAACTTGAACCAGCTGGAGTTTGACTATGAATGTATCCCCCAGGGAAATATGTGCAACTGCCCACCTCAGATATGGTCATGAGGTTAATGAACAAGAGTGAAATTCACCTTGGGCTCATGAGGAACTTGGATTAAGACCATTAATTGAAAAAACTATATCATCTCCATTTTCTGTGATTTAGTCTTTTATCAAAAATCAGGTGTCTGCATGATACAACAACAATTATGTAATTGATCCAGAATTGAGGAGGGTGGAAGGGTGGCAGAGGGAAGGAAATAAAGAGGAGTTGATACCAGCTGAGCCCTTGTGGCACAGTGGTTGTGTGCAGGACTGTGGCCCACAGGGTTGACATATAGCAGCAGCTCTCCAGGAGCAAGGCTGGCTTCCTACTCCCACCAGGGCAGTGATGTGAAGAAAAAAGGAAGAGGAGTTGATACCAAGGGCTCAAGTAGAAAGAAAGTTTTTGTGGGAAATGTTGATGACAACATATGTAAAAGAGCACGTAACACAATTGAGTGATGAATTATTATAAAATTTGTCACATCACCCAATAAATTGACCAACAAAAAATAAAAATTAGGTGCCTGTAGGTGCTTGGTTGTATGTGTGGGTTCTCTACTCTGATTCATTTGTTTACATGTCTATCAAGGCCATGGACAAGAATGAAATTTCTTGGGCACATGGATGAAGGAATTACTCAGAAACAGTAGAATCAGGGTCCATCTAAAAAGTACCCTCCTTTTTCAGATTAGTTTCAGGAAGGGGTGTTTCTAATATTTGCTTCTTAGGGCTTAATAATTACTATGTTTGTGTTTCTCAGTATTTCTTTTTAACATGGGTGGTTTATTAAAGATCTTTTGGATCATTCTATACCATGTATTTAGGAGGGGATTTATAGATGATTCATCCTTTTAGATAATAGTAAATATGTCTTGTGTGTGAAAAGACTGTTAAGGATTGAATTATCTACCTCGAGAAGACAGGTTAAACATCAAACACTTGCTTATGACTCATTTTTTTTAGGAAAATAGGATTTTCTTTGCTGAAATAGGATTTCTTTGCAATACAAATCGTACTGGCATGTTGATGGATTGTATTAGGCAGGGTTCTTTAGAGAAACAAAACCAGGACATGGCTTCAGTTCAACTCACTTTCATGGGATAGTTAATATACAGAAGGTCTTTCTCACTCATGTGACCACTGATTCAAGGTCAAGGAAGTAGACTGTGGGAGGCTGACGTGGCGATATGTAACAGAGGCTAGGGGCAAAGCAGTGAGAAGTAGCTCTTGGAGCCACATGATGTAGTGATGCCAGATGGTGGGCTGGAAGTGCAGTGTCGGACCCCAAGCAGCAGACCTGGCACAGTGGGGTTGTGTCTCTGTGTGCAGAAGCAAAGCACAGCACAGTGGTGCAGTCCGCCAGGGCCCACAGGTTGTCTTAACCAGGTGGAACAGAGCACTGGATAGCCCACAGGTAGCAAAACACACCTTTGAGGCAGGGTAGCTAACTCAGGTAGCTTGCTGGTCCCATCACGAGGGAGAGACCATGAAGCAAGCCTCAAAGGACAATGTATCTCAGTGTACTGTACCCAAGCTATGACCTGATTAAACTCTGCACACGTTTCTATGGTCACCTAGTTGGCACAGAAAATTGAACTATAACATGGTCCTGATCCTAATCTCTTTTGAGTAGAATCAAAGAAAGGCAGGAATAGGTCTTTATAGACAGAATCGCACATGAAAGAAGATGCCATATGAAAATACACCTACAAACCAACGTATGCTAAGAAATGCTCACAGATACCCAAAACTCTAGGGTTTTCTTTTAGAGTGGAGAGAGGGGGTTGTGGAACAAGGGAGAGAGGGGAATCAATGGAGATGGGAAGTGAAAGTAGAAAGCCTGGCTGATGGATTTCCAAAGAAAAACCTGAGGGAAAAAAATTTCTCTTCTTCAAAGTTCCTCACATTTACTCTGGACACCCTAGAATATTAACAAAACTCAAAGTTGGCATTTGACAACTAAAAGAGATAACTTTTCCCTAATCTGTGTCTTTTACTTATGGATAGCTGGCCTGCATTTCTCCGGCCCCATGTAATTAGGTATGGCCATGTGAGTGAAACATAATGAGTGGAGTAGTCCAAAAAATTATGTGGACTACTTTAAGATGTAGTCCAGGACTTCACATCAGATTCTCCATAATCATTATGCGTGTGTTCTTGTAAGTCAATATCCAGATGAACCTATTGGAAGTGACAGAACCTCCTGTCAACATGATATTCTGCTATATCGCTCATCTATGTCGATCTTGTATAATTGATTGACCAAGAACACCTATGTTGAACTTTTCCATGAGAGGAAAATACATTCAGACAAATTTAGCTTACCCAACAAAGATGCCATGTGGATACATTAATTCAGTATATAGATTCACTGAATTCTCTTCAGCTTAAACTACTTGGTATGATAAAAAATGAAAACAAAAACCAGACCCTAAAATTCAGTGTCTTCATAAAAAAGAGGTTCAACTCTTTGGGGGAAGACCCTGCATGACTTTGGACCTTGGAGTTCTCTACTGAATCCTGGCAGATGAGAGAAATATGACAATATGGACAATAGTCATTGACTTTTCCCTGCATTAGCCTGGAGTTGACCTAATTCATTCTGTTCACATTCGATTGGTGAGAATTGGCCTAATTAACATGTGAATCGTTTGACCCTTTTCTACCTATGTTGCTGTAGGTAAACTATGTAGGTAAACTATGTAACTATGTTGTATGTAGGTAAACAGCATATTCTGTAAGATTTCTATCATTTGAATTTTACCAAAATTTATTTTTTTAATTTGATATTTGGCCTATCTTGGTGAACTTCCTACCTACCTTTGAAATGAAGTGTATTTTGCAGTTGTTGGGTGAGATATTCTATAATTAAAAATTAGGTCAAGGTGGTTGATACAGGCTCTACTTTTAGAAAAAAATTAAATGCCCAATCATTTGGGGAATAGAAATTTAATATGATAAATTCATATACAAGACTCTTTTACTGCAAAGTACTCATGAACGATTTTGTTTTGTTGACATTTTCAAACATGGGAAGGGCTCTCTCCACTAGCTCAACTTATCTCTCTGCATTTTCTTTGTAGACCATGATCCTGAGTAGATTCGATGACTGAATCAGTTATTGACTCTGGAATTTTTAAAAATCAGAAAGAAGTATTTATTTTTAGAACTTTGAAAGTGTCAGAGCACTCTAAGCCTAAATTTTCTAGGCACTGTTGACTCATTACTCGTGGCATTTTTGATTATTTGTGGCACTCATAATATCCAGGCACTGTTGATTACTCATTATGCAGTTTTGCCCACAACTGAATTTCTCCCCATGCTACCTCCTTTACTTGTATTTACTCTTGCCTGCTGCTTCAGTTTAGACTGGCAGAACTTTATGCTTTGACTCGTGCAATGGACTCCTACCTGTTTTTCTTGCATCTTGAACTTGATCAGACTAAAGTATTTTCTTCACTGTTGAGATGATTTCTCAACTACATTGGAAGACCTGTCAGGACAGCCGGAAGCCAAAGATTTTTCTTTTATGTATCCCCTGTGCTTACCATTATGAGCCCTGGGGTCATAGTGGATCATGGTCATGAGGTCAGCAGTTTGAAACCAGCAGCTCCTCTGCAGAAGAAAGATGAGACTTTCGACTTAGAACTCTTTCCTCAAAGGGCTATAATCCCACAGGGGCAGTTCCACTGTCCTACAGGGTTGCTGTGAGTCAGAATCCACACAATGGCAGGAGGTTTTGGCTTGAGTGCTTATCATAGTCCTTGACACATTGTATTTGAGTTTGTTTTGTTTCATTGTAACCCTACGTATAATAAAACAAAAAACTGTCTGGTTCTATGCCATCTTCATAATCTCTGTTATGCTTAAACCCATCATTGCAGTCACTGTGTTAATCTCTAGGGACAAGTATTTTCTGATAACGTGCCTCATTAAAAAAATAAAACTAGCAACAAAACCCTGACTGCTATCAACTCTATACTGACTCATAGTGACCCTGTTTACAACAATATAAAGCCTTGACAAAATAATAATAACTTATAAATTGTCAAGGGTTCATGAGGAAAGGGGTTGCAGGGAGGGATGAGATAAAATGAGGAGCTAATACCAAGGGCATAAGTAGAAAGAAAATGTTTTGAGAATAATGATGGCAACAAATGTACAAATGTGCTTTGCATACAATGGAGGGATGTATGGATTGTGATAAAAGTAGTATGAGTCTCCCCAATAAGATGATTAAAAAATATTCAGGGAAAAAATGGAAAAAATAATAATGGAACCCCCCCCCCCACACACACACAGAGTATAAAGCTTCACCTTTCCCCCTCAGAGCTTCTAACTGCTGACCTTTCACATCACAACCCAAGAGGAAACCACGGTACCAGAAGGTGTTGAAACCTTCTTTTCACTGATTCTAAGAAACTTTCTGGACACCCTTCTTTCAACATAGAATTGTTCAAACTTCTGACAGGTCATAGTATATTCAATATTCTTTGCCAAAACTGTAATTCAAATATATCAATTCATTTTTAGGTTTTACATGCATATGAGGTGATTGGAAATATGGTTTGGGTCAGGTCCAACTTTGTCCTCAAAATCACATCTTTTCTTTTGAGTGCTTTAAAGAGATCTTTTCTCATAGACTTTCCCTATCACTTATAGATTTTAGTATAATGGATTTTTGACAGTTTCAATCTTTTCACCATATATCAGGATTTTGCTAGTTAATTCACTCAGAGAATGTGTGTTTTATTTATGTTGAAGTGTAATCCATACTGAAGGATATAACCTTTCATCCTAGTAAGTCATTCAAGACCTCAAATCCTGATACTATGTTCTTCTTGAATTATTTGCTTCATGGCTTATATGCTCAGCATGCAGATTGAATAAATGTGGTGATCCATACATTTCAATGCCTTTTCATAGTTAGAAACACATACTTTAACATCTTTCTAGGATTACCTGATCTCAACCAAGTTCTCTCTGACATTAGGAAAGAAATTCCTTATTGAATATTCTCTTCTGAATCTGACTTGAATTTTACCCTACCCCTTGTTGATGTAGCATGGTGTGGCAATTACTTAATCTCCTGTCAACTTGAGTGAAGGGATAGAGTCTAGCTTGTCAATCAGATCATAGTCACGGAGGCCTCAGTGTGGACATGGCCTTCTCCTCAAAATTCTGGGAACTATAGTCTTCCTTCCCGGAGGTGGAGCAGACTCTGCTCATATTCCTGTTGAAAATCCACATGAAGCAACACTGACAGAGCCAGAGCCCTGGAACAGAGGGAGCCATATGTAGACCCCCACCAGTGCTGCAATACTTCCACTGCCACTAGATCCACAAGTATTTCCACTCACTGACCTTTGCTCTTCCTGCATTTCACATCATTGCATGTGTTTTTTGAGTTTGAAGAAGACATCATAGACTGGTATCGGATATATGGGCTAATATCAGACTTATGGACTGGATCTAGACTGAGCTGGGATGTTTTCTCAATATACAATTGTTCTTTCATATAAAGCTCATTCTTATACACAAACGAATATCTCTGGATTTGTTTCTCTAGTCAACCCAGACTAACAAGCATGACACCTGTTTTTAAATTATCTTCACCAAATTTTTACTAGGGTGAGATATTGATACTGTTGAATGATTTCTGCATTCTGTTGGGTGACCTTCCTCTGGAATGATCATCAATATACATCTTTCCCATTCAGTTGGCTAAGTAATTATTTGCAAAATATATTTGTATAGACAAATGAGTGCTTCTAACATTGCACTGACTTAATTTTTCCTCATTTCTCTCTGTGCTAGACCTGGTAAATTAGAGAAACAAATCCAGGGAGACACACATGTATATAAGAAAGAAGTTTATATACAGAGCAATTGAACATTGAGAAAATATCTCAAGTCCATAAGTCTGATAATAGCCCATATGTGCAATACCAATCTATAAAATCCTTTTCAGACTCAGGAAACACCTGTAATGATGCCAGCTACAGGAAGATCACAGAACAGTGGGTGGGAAGTCTTGTGGATTCAGTGGCATTGTAAGCATCTCAGTGCTGGCTGGGGTCTCCACAGGACTCTTCCAGCTCAGGGCACAAGTGTAGTTCCATGTGTCTTGTTGGCTTTAATATCTCTCAAGGAGTGAGCCTGTGACCCACCTCAAGGGAGCTATTTTTTATCTCCTTAGTCCTGCCAAATGAGGCCATCAAGCTGTCACCTGATTGACAGACTAAAATCCACCCATTCACTCTAAATTTTCAAATTAACACCAAATTATGTAACCACCACATTCTCCCTCTAATTTCTAATATTCATTGCAACGACTACACAGAAATATAGATAAAATTCATGATTAAAAAGTTTATTAAAGAAGCTAACAAGTTGTATTGCCAGTGAGAAACACTCAGTGTAGTTGTTTACCAGGACATGTTACAAAGTTTAAGGTCTGCTAATAAATGCCCAAAGGTATATACCACCCTGCTGTAAACTTCAACCCTAAGGAATTCAGCTCAAGCTCCCTGGGCCCACAAAGATAGCTCCCTGAATTACTGTAAGTGCCCGGAGGCATCCTACTTCACAAGCAAGTCTCCTGTACAAAAGCATTCATCTTAACTTGCTCCATACATTGCTCACTGTGCTTTGTGTTCTGCTGCTGTTCCTCTGATGGTGTATCTATCATCTGGATCCAGGAGGGTCACTGCACAGGGATCTCAGGGCCAGAGCATGTGCTCCATTCCTAGCTCTCACTGGTAATCAGATACCTCCTCCTGCTTCTCTGAGGGTTTATTTTATACACACCAGAATGGCACTCCAGGGAATCCAGTTTGTGATTTCTCACTGATAGATGAATCCTATCAATATCTATCTCCACCTTCTTACCAGAACCCTGCACGGCAAGGTCGTTTGGTAGTAGTTAGAGACTTTGTCTAGAAGAACCACATTGAAAACTTCACTGCCCCTGTAGGAATAATAACCACATCTCACTTGGTATTCCATCAATTCCTAGAGCCTTATTTTTCCTTCATGCATTCAGTGCAACTTGAAATTTTCCTTTACTACCATTAGTTCTTGACCAGACGCTATCTCCTGAAAGGGTTGAACACTGGCCATTTCTTTCTTGTGCAGTGATTATGTATTAGTCTCCTTTTGATGCTGCCAGCATCATTCAATATTTTGCCAATAGAATTTTCAACAATATAACTTAGGCTTGATTTTTTCTTTCATGCTCTTTCAACTTGAGAAATGCCTATCATGTTCTTCCCTCTTTATTTTCTAACTTCAGGTCATTGTATATTTCATTATGGTGCTTTGTCTTAGAATTTTTCTCTTTAGCTCTTTTACGTCATCAATCTTTCCATTAACTTTAGTTACTTTATGATGAAAATCAAGTCTCAAAGTCTCTGACATCTACTTCTGGTTATTTTCTTTCCTCTTTGCTGCCTTTCTAACAACCACTCGCTTTTTTCATGCAGATATCATCACACAACTGGTCTAGTCTTTGGTTTCTGGTATTCAATGCAACACATTTATTCTTGAGCTGGTAGGATACATTGAGGTGAGCTATATTCCAGGTCAGACCTTGGTTTTAAAAAATTTTCTTCAGCTTCAACTCTAATTTACATATGAGAAGTTGATAGTTTTTTTCCCCATAGTCTGTCCCTGATGTTTCTCTCTTCTCTCTCTCTCTCTCTCTCTCTCTCTCTCTCTCTATATATATATATATATATATATATATATATATAGTTAGTTAGTTAGTCCGGGTAGACTAGAGGAACAAATGCAAGGACATGTACATAGGTATGAGGAAAGGATTTATATACAAAAGAAATGTGACCCTATGAAGGCATCCCAATCCAGTCCAGTGCAAAGTCATAAGTCCAATAATAACCCATATGCCTGAAATCAGTCTATAAAGTCTGCTTCCCACTCAGGAAGTCAAAGGTCAGTGGGTGCAGAATTCTGGCGCTGGCAGGGGTCTCCCCATGGCTCCTTGCTTCCAGGTCTCAGGTCCATCAACCGCATGCCACTCCAGCTTCAGAGGTCTGGCTCCATCAGGGCTAAGCTGTGTGGTCTCTCCACTGGCTATTCCAGCCTCCCAGCAGCCGCTATTCTGTGTTGCCTGTGATTAATAATCTCTCAAACTAACTCCCAACAACTGGGGAAGATAGTTTCTTTTCTTCACAAGGGAAATACCTCGAGATTTCCCTGGAGTCTCAGGTGAAAGCCATGCCCCCAGAGAGGCCTCATCGGCTACTCAATGGCTTTCTCCTGATTAACAGGCAAGACTCCACCCCTACATTTCAATTATAAAATAACATAAGCACATGACTGCCACATATATATATAATATACACACATATATAATATATATGAAATCAAGAACCTTTAGCTTACAATTGAGTGAATTTTAATTTGACTACAGTATTCTGTCAGACTGTATCTTTAGCGTTAAACAACAGTGAAGGAGTCTGCCTGACCTGAACAGCAAATGAAATGAAGAGTCATAGGTAGCTCACATTCAGGAGAGGGAAGAAGATAATAGGGCTTTGAAAATGGTTGAGAAACAAGGATGTTGGCATGCGCAAACTGTCCCACCATATTGCATCTGCACTCAGTGATGGCCCGAGGGTATGAAGACTGCTGCTCCATTCCTATGTCTCTGCAACTCCCCAGGAAGGATCCAAGCTAGGGGATTCAGAAGTATTAAGTCCACATTTAAAATATGGGTTAATGATAAGGAAAAAGAAATGGGCGAAGATCCACATGGCTTTATTGTCGCTGTTAGATGCCATCCAGGCAGGCCCCTGAAGAGAACCGAAGAACACACAGGGCTGCTCCCGTGGCTTCCGCACGACTGTGGCGACCCTTGAGCCGTTGGCACATGCGACTGTGGCGACCCTTAAGCCGTTGGCACATGCGACTGTGGCGACCCTTGAGCCGTTGGCACATGCGCTCTGTCAGTGCATCTCCTTCATGCGCTTCATCCTTGATGGCGACCTTCCACTTTACCAAGCATGCTGGCCGTTTCCAGGAGCCGGTCTCTCCTGACAACATACCAAAAATATGTGAGATGCATCTTGCCATGCTCACTACTCAAGAGTGATCTGGCTGTATTTCTTCCAGGACAGATTTGGTTTTTCTTCTGGAAGTCCTCAATATTTTTAATATTCTTTGCCAACACCATAATCTACATGTATCAATTATTCTGCAGCAAGACAGCCTCTACCTCCTACCCAACTCATAAGGGAGGAGCTCTCTCTCAAATAGGAAAAGAGTTCAGACGACAGTAGGTTATAAAAAGAAACCAATGCCTACCTTATATATTTTGCCTTTTTGGTTTTGCAACTTATATATATTCATCACAGAAACATTGGGAGTTTCTTTTTGCTTTAATTTATTTCGCAGCTTAATTTCTCATATAGCAAGCATGTCCGTATTATCTTTATCCAAATATTGGCCAGGAGATTTGGGCTGTAATACTGGATTTGTTATTAACTTGCTCTGTGCTCTTCATCGCGTTATTTTATTTGTTTGTTTTGGCTTCCTCACCTGTGAAATAGAGAACTGGCATACACAAAGTCTGAATAATCTATCAAGAATGAACAGTAGAATGTTTTAGGGTAATAGAAATGTTCTATCTCTATATTGTCCATTACGGAAGATCCTAGCCTTGGGAGAATATTAAGCAATTGGAATGTGGCTAGAATGAGTGAAAATTTAAATTTTCAGTTTTGTTTCAATGCATCTGAATTTAAAGGGCCACACAGGAATTCCAGCTGTTGTTCTGAGCAGTGCAGCGCTAAGTGATAAACACCAGGGGCCAGGTGTGTTCTGTGGATGTATCTCAGAGGGTGGTCTGAGATGGGTGCAGAGTATCCATGCATACTCAGGGGCTTACATTCTCTTGAGGGAAAACAGACAATAAACAGGACATACAATCGTCAGTATGCTGCACAGTGAGGAGAAACAGAAAGAAAAAAATCAAAAGAGGAGAAGTGAGTGAAAGCTCAGGCAGATGATTTCTTATTTAAATAAAGAAATGAGACAAGAAGAAGGTGGCATTTGAGTAAAGACTGTTGAGAGTATGGGAGGGGATCCTGATTGCAGTAACTTTTTCTGGATGAGATCATGCCTAGAACATCTATGGTACTGGAGGAGGTCTTCGTGGCGGGAGGGAAAAGGGAAAGAATGAGAAAAGGATAAACTGTAGAGGGAGACATGGAACGGGGAAGGTAGAGGGCATTCTAAGGACTTTGGGTTTTGCTCTGTGTAAGACGAGGGCCATTAGAGCTGGGATTCTCAACCTTCTTAAAGCTGTGACCCTTTAATACAGTTCCTCATGTTGTGGTGACCCTCCCCAAACAAAAATTTTTTTTGTTGCTACTTAATAACTCTATTTTTGCTCTTGTTATGATCTGGAGACCCCGGTGAAATGGTCATTCAATCCCCAAAGGGGTCACGACCCACAGGTTGAGGATCGCTGCATTAGAGTTTTGAAGAGAAGGCAGAGAGAAGCTGACATACTTTCAGAAGATCTGAGGGATCTTTGGGGCTGCTTTATCAAGAGGGTTGTAGGCCCAGGGCAGAAATGGAAGGATTACCTACGAAGATAATTCAGTGATCCAGGCAAGAAATGATAGTGGTTTGGATCCTGGACTATGGTGAAGGGGATCAGACCCTGGTTTTGAAAGTAATCTTCACAGCTTTAACTACGAGGTGGTTGAGACAAACCTGAGACAAACATTCTTATTGTCTGGCCTAATAGAAGAAGAGTTTGCATTTTCTGATCTAAGCCTGACTGTGGAGGGAGCAGATTTGGAAAGAGAGTAGGAGTTGCGGTTGGCATCGGTTCAATTGGAATCTAGAATGGAGTCTGAATGTACACTGTGCCTCTGCCAGTTTCAGCAGTGTGGGAGCCTGTCAAAAAGTGGAATGCCCTACCTGTAGTCCTGATGGGACCCAAGAGCAGGCTGTTCTGGACCTTGATTTTCCCACTGCTCTGCCAAGGCAAGGAGACTCCCCAGCTACTGCCTTCCCTCCCAGAACACTCAGAGAGCTTATGACAGAGCACATCCCAAAGGGCAGAGTGTCTGGCTGCTCAGGTCACTGTTTATTCTGCCTGAAGGAAGCTGTCTAGACAAACGCTTTCATTTCTTTCTAATATAGTTTTGCTGATCATCACTTAAATGTAAAGGCGATGAATAGATAGAATACATTGTCTGTTTTCCTAAGGTCCTGACATTACAAGATGAAAAACATAAGGCGAGCACCAAACCATTTTCAACATGTGTACCTTGAGGACAAAATATGGAAGCTAAGAAGGGATCCTTAGCTCATTTAAAAACATACTTGGCTTTCTCAGAAAGATATGATATGAAAATACATACAACCAACTTTGAAATACCCAGACATGAGTGTTAAAATACAAAGAACTGAGTTTTGTTTTTTCCTGTCCTTCTTCTCCAACTTTACCCTACCTTCAGCTATGGAATGCATTTTTTAGGTTTTGGAATATTTCATATATGAGATTCTTCAAGTCTGGTATTTATTAGCTCTTGGGATGCACCAAGAAAATGAGCTGTTTGTCATCTGGTAGGACAGAAAGCCTCTTTGATTTCTGAGGAGAACAGACCCTTGGAGAATGTGGAGCCTGCAGAAAGGTCACAAGGGAGCAGAACTCCACAGGACAGCCCCCAGGCCTGTGGAGATTCCTTTACTGAAGGTGATCCATGCACAACAAATCTAAACGTCAAGCTAGAGATACTGTATATATTTTAAGAGTCATCCAATCTGCGTGGCTTATTTCCTAGCACTACATTGGATAGTGTTCTATTGTGATCCATTAGCTAACTTTTGGAAGTAGATTACCAGACCTTTCTTCCTAGTGACTAGCATCTAGTCTGCCTGAGTTTGGAATTGTTAGTTTTCTGGAGTGGGTGACTTTGCATGCTGAAAGAATTCACACTGAAACCATTTTGTCATCCAAGTGGGCTTTTATGAAGGACAGGGTAAGTCTCAGGTTTTATAGTCTCAACGGGGTTCATAACTGAGGGAGGGGGTGTTGAGGGGTGGATCTCAGGGACAGAGGGGTCGAGGGAGCAGGTGGCAAGAGAGTGCAGAGGCCAGAGAGCAAAAGGGTCAGACCTTGGGGGCAAGAGGGGCTGTAGGTCCAAAGTAGCCCTAGGGTGGTCACATGTAGACCCCAAGCAGGCACAAAGCAGGCTCTGGCAGCATGTGTGCATTTGCATCCTCTGACCTGCTACCGACCAAGACCAGGGTAAAGAGAGAATAGGAGAGTGGTCCAAAGCATGTTCCTTACCTTTATTCTAGCCAGCCTCCTGCCTGGGGGAAGCTGTAGTTGTAAGTGTTGGTTGATCCCATTGGCTGGGGTATGCCAACCTGGGTGATGTCATAAGCCTGGGTCTAGTTTGGACCATCTAGGTGTTCCTTCCAGCTGGCTCAGGGGCTTGAGTCTAAGGGTGATCAGTTTGGCGTATTTGGAGGTGTCTAATGGTTGCCTGATTTCTTTTCGATTTCTTCCATGACCCAGACCATGGGACTTTTGCAAGCAGGGGAGGAACAACCCCTGGCACTAAACTAGCTACCTAACAGAAGCGCTGCTAACACCTGTCCACCATGGGTGATCTTGCTGGTATTTGAACTATCACTGGCTTTGCACAACATGTAAGGTGCCATAGGAAGGCAATATGCCAGCCAGGTGTCTCTTGAGAGTGTACTCCCTCAATAAATCTAGGAGCCTCTCAGCATGGGGACCTTGATTCCATAGGATGCAGTTTGCTCCTTGCTCCTCTGTTTTGGTGGTAGCCAGGTCCTTGTTTCTCTGTCCTGTTCTTTCTCCTTTTATCTTTTATAGAAGATGATGCAGGTTTCACTGCAGGGAAACTCCCCTTACATCAGACCAGAGCTGTGACCTGAGAAAGATGTTAATCTTCTTATGACCTGCTGATACCAGATCACAATATGTCTGTGTGCGTGTGTGATGACATCATTAAAGAAGTGTGACTGCATCATTAAGTAATTACTAAATCGCTGAGATTCATGGTCTAGCTGACACTTTTTTAGAGGTACACAGTTCTGTCCATGACATATTCTATTTTTGGTTCTGCCAAACAGAGTCCCATGATGTCTACAAATGCCTCAAACAGCGAACCGACCCAAGGTCATGGGTACCTGCGTGTCTGCCATCAGAGAAGTGTGTGGATGTGGCCTTTCCCGGAATAACATGGATGTGCTACAAGGCTGAATTTGCAGGTAAATGTTACTAAATTATACCCAGTAGAGGTAGATGCACACTACATTGCACAATTAAGGCCCCAAACTATCGTGGGATAGTTCACCCCCCAAAATCTGTACCACTGTGAACTGTTTTGAGGGTCTCCTGAACTTCTGTTAGGATGCCTTATTTTTTTTAACCAGATCAAAAGCTTGTCTTGGTGGAGTCTCCATAGGTATCACCCTCAGAGCCTGGCTACTGCCCCAGACACAGCACTGCCAGCACTCGCAGTCTTGAAGGGAACTGATAGAAATGCAAAGCTCAGAGGCCTCCTCAATGGAATGAGAAGCTTTTGAGATGGGGCCAAGCCAGCAGTGTTTCTGTCTGGCTATACTTTTCCTTCACTCTCTTCTAAGTCATTCAAACCACTGTTTAGGTTTGAGAGATAGGGAATCTGGAGGAGTTTTTGTTTGTTTGCTTTTAAAAAAACATACTATATATATTTACATAGCCCATTTAAAGAAATTAAATCAACAATGTTAACCTATTAGACTCCTGTATATGTGGGGTTTTTTTGTACCCCCTATCTTTCCTCTTCCTGTTCCTGCCTCCATCTCTGGCCTCCTCATAGTTAAAAATCTTATGGACTGGTATATAGACCACACGACTTTGTTTCTGCTTATAACAATGGTGATATTATATATTTAACTTTATAAGATTTACTGAGTTTGCTATGCAGGATGTCTCCTAGCTTTGTCCATCTCTTGAAATGTTTAAGAGCATTGTTATTGCTTTTTATTGATGAATAAATTCCATAGCGTGAATGTATCAGAGCTCGTTTATTTCACACCAGCAATATTGTGTCATGCTCTCCTGATGATTCAGATGTGTACCAGCGATCCTAAAATATTGCAATCTTAGAAACCGAGGGGAACTTTCTAGTCTATTTTATAGGGTGGCTATGAATCACAATGGACTTGTTTGAAACAAGTGAATGAAAGAATTGTGATATGTCTTATGTCCACTTGGGTCAGCCAGGACTCTCCCATCCCCTGATCTAACATATTTGTTATGAACCCCATGATGGAATCTTCTGTGGAGCAGCCAAGTGCTCAACCTGCCCACACACAGTCTTGACACAAGTAAGGGAGGTTTCATTTGTAATGCGGGCTCCTTGTAGACCGTCAATGTTCAGAAGTTAACTCCCTCCTGCTGGATTTGATTCCTGCATCTGGGTTGTTTGCAGTCCTCAGGAATGGCTGATCTCGGAGGGACACCGGTCAGGAGGAGCCTTTGGCCCTTACTCATGGCATGAGAGCTGCTTCTTGATACAAATGTTTCTTTCTTTTTTTTGGGGGGGCATCACTGCCCTCAGGTGGTGAGAGTAGGAGGCCCAGCCTTTGCTCCATGGAGCTGGAATTGAACCTCCGTCCCAGTGGGCCACAGTCCTGCGCACAACCATGACGCCACCAGGGCTCAGCCCCCAAATGTTTCTATCCACGGATGCAGGCAGGGGTCACTGGTTTTGCTTCCTAAAAGAACTCAGCCCAATTCATTATAGAGCATCCCTTGGGAGAAAGACCTGGAGATCTACTTCCAAAGTATCAATCACTGGAAACTCTATGGAACACATGTTTACTGTGACACACGTGAAGCCACCATGAATCAGAATTGATGTGATGACAACTGATAACTGGCTTTAATGACAACTGGCCCCAGAGGAAGCAACAAGTGAAACTGATGACAAGGGAAAAGATAGAGAAAAACAAGCCTAGGTATTGAAAAGGCAGAGAAAGAGAGAGAGAGAGAGAGAGAGAGAGAGAGAGAGAGAGACAGACTAAGGTCAATTTGGCTGGATGAAATAACTTTACACTCTAAGGGGGTGGGTAAATGTGGGGACAAATGTCAGTGATATAGATCAGTAGTGTTGGGGCACAGATTTGAAAGGAGAGTAAGAGAAAGGCAATGAGCAGATCCTTACAAGCTATCTGAAGAGTTGGCTTTAAATTTCAAGTACCCTGGAGCTACATGTAGACTCATGCAGTTTAAAAAGGAAGATAAAAAAAGAGAAAAAGAAAAAAGGAGAAAACAGAAGAAAAAAAAAGAAAAAGGAAAAAAAGAGGATAAAAGTCTGTTGTTTCAAGGGCGAAGATTCCTTTATTGTGGGATTTAATGCATACAGTGCTGTTGAAGAAACACGGTCTTATTAAGTCCAGTTAAATCATGGATAACCCCGTGGTTAGATGTAAAGTTCTGTTGTGGTTTATGTCACCCACCTGGGGACTTATTCAGAGACAGGAATCTTTGTAGAAAATAAAGCAAGATGCTGACATTTCAGGGCAATCTTTCTCATAAAAACACTTTTCATGTTGATTCTAATTGTATGTCCATAATGGCAATGACATTTCCCACTTGATCTCCAACTCATTGTGCTGCTCTGTTCATACATACAAGCCATTACTGACATGATGTAATCTTTCATGGAGTGGACAGACTCATGGCACGCTCAGGTGAATGGAATAGAACCCTGCCGAGTCTTTTTTTTTTAAACATTTTTATTGGGGGCTCATACAACTCTTATCCCAATCCGTACATCTCCCCATTGTGTGCAAAGCACATTTGTTGCAGAACCATTCCCAAAACATTTTCTTTCTACTTAAGCCCTTGGTATTAGCTCCTCATATTTCCCTTCCCTCCCCACTTCACTCTCCCTTATAAGCCCTTGACAATTTATAAATTATCATTTTGTCATATTGTACCCTGTTCAATGGCTCCCTTCACCCACTTCCCAGTGTCCCTATCCCAGGAAGGAGGCTATTTGCAGATCCTTGTAATCAGTTCCTCCTTTCTACTTCACTTTCCTTCCACCGCCTGGTATCGCCACTCTCCACACCGGTTCTAAAGGGATCATCTGTCCTGGATTCCCTGTGTTTCAGGTTCCTATCTGTACCAGTGTATAATCTGGTCTAGTTGGATTAGTAAGGTAGAATTGGGATCATGATAGTGGGTGAGGGACGGAGAAAGCATTTAAGAACTAGAGGAAAGTTGCATCTTTCATTGTTGCTACACTACACCCTGACTGACTCATCTCCTCCCCATGATCCTTCTGTGAAAGGCTGTTGATTCACCTACATACAGCTCGGCATTGGGTCCCCAACCTTGCCCAGTTTTGTACTGTGTCCATGAGCAATTAAGATCAGGATAAGATGGCCACATTCTCTAGGGTTTTCATGGTTGGATTTTTTTGGGGGGGGGGCATCACTGCCCTCTGGTGGTCGTGGGAGCTACCCAGTGCTGCTCCTGAGAGCCACAGCTGGATTTGAACCGCCAAGCCCACGTGCCACAGTCCTACATTCAACTACTTATGCTACCTCGGCTCAGCCCAATGGTTGGATTTTTATAAGTAGGTCACTAGGCTTTTCTTCCTAGTCCATTTTAGTCTAGATGTTTTGCTGAAACCTGTATTATATCATAGAAACATATGAACTTCCGCTGATAGGAATTGGATACAGGAATTTCATCTGGGTTGCTAGTTTAGGAACTGACAAGCCTATCACTGAACTCCCACTGCCACCGCATAAAGCCACAGTCAACCTCTGATTAATTGAGCATAATAGATATCTTAAAAAGAGAAGTAAAATAATACTGCAGTGAAATGACAGTTTTAGTATTGATCGACTTACAGAAAACATCCTTTTGTTAAAAAAAAAAAAAAGAAAGAAATCCAAATCAATTACCATCAAGTCCATTCACAATCATAGCAACCAACAGCCCTTTGGGTTTCTGACGCTCCGATCTTCAGGCAAGCAGACTGCCACTTCTTTCTCCTGGTTTCTAATGCTCTGATCTCTGGGAAAGCAGACTGCCACTTCTTTCCCCTGTGGTGCCGCTGGTGGGTTTGAAACACTCAACTTCTGGTCATTAGCCAAGAACTTCCCCACTATGCCACCAGGGCCTCTATTACGAGAAACCAAATCATCCCCAAACCCACTGCCATCTAGTTGATTTTGACTCTGGCATAAGGTTTCCTGAGACCTTACATGTCCATGGAAGCAGTTAACCTCACCTCTCTCTAGTGAAGCATCTGATGGACTTGAACAGTAACATTGAGGTCAACAGCCCAATGTCTATCCCTCAGTGTCACCATGGTTCTTTCCTATTATTCTATTGATGAGTAGTCATGATTTTCTTTCTTTCTTTCACTTTTCTTAGTGTAGACACAAGATGGTGCACATGTTGCTCTGCCCACCCTGGGCAATGACGGTAAACAAAATGTTCTTTAATGTGAAGAAGCACAGTGAGCCAATGAACATGAGTAATTCTATGAACAGTAAGCCATGGAGTTTGGTGCTTTATGTTTAAATCATCAAGCTGTACAAAACTAAGGGGTATCTTAGTAACTTCCAAAAGTTTAGTGTGTCCTTTAAAACCTGGCATCTAAGAGAATAGCATCATTTTCAGACCATCTTGCTAGTAAGATATAGACCACTCTGAGAGACCCTCTACTTACATTGATTAAGTAAATACAACTGGCCCTTGGAATTTGTGCCTAGTATCTTGACTCCACTGACCCACTGCTGAGAAATCTCAATATATAACCAACACACTCTCAAATGTTTTAGTTATCCCTGATGCAGATCTTGCAACAGAAAGGAAATAGCAAGGTTTCATTTGAAGTCCTTTGTTAAAACTTCAAAATGCACATGTTGGATATTCAGGAGAATTTCTCTGCATCTTTGGTATTAATAATCTTTTGTTTAATTGGATAATAGAATATCCACTCATCTAACTGAAACAGATGAAAGCATAGTACAGTAATTTTTTGCTTAGTGGATGCATATGAGAGACCTTCAAAAAGTAAGTGGAAAAATAGAGTCAAAAGATCATATAATTTTCCCACAAACTTTTCAAAGTCCCCATCTGTGGATGAGCAAAAATTTTTCCTTTCAAATTACAGTAGATAGAGGCATGATGAATATCCCTTTCATAAAAATGTAAAGGAGAGGCAAAGTGACTTTGCAGGGAACAATAAAAATAAACTAACATAAAACACATAGACATACAAAGGTAAGTAAAAAAGTACTGCTACAAAATCATAGGAGCCTTTATTAAACATAAGTGCCACAATGTGAAGCTATTATTTCTCAACATAGTTGTCTCAGAGAACTGCACATTTCTGAGGGTAGCGTTTCCATTTTCTAAACCCTTTTCCAAAGAATTCAGGGCTCTTCTCTTTATACTGAGTTAGGCCCAGTTGTTAGAGAAATAAATCTGGTGACTCATACAAGGAAGGGCTTCATATCAAGAAATAATTTTATATCAAGACAACGTTCCAGCCCTGTCGAACTGCAGTCCATAAATACAAGGGCAGACAGTAAGTTCCTCTTAAGACTCATGTAGCTGTGGACTGATGACACAGAAGCAGCAGCAAGATCATAGGTCGGTAGAAGCATGGCAGGGTGCTGACAGTTCTCAGAGTTGATGGCCTCCTTGGGGCTGCCCCTGGAGGCAAACACAGAGTCCCATTGAAGTCCCAGGGAGGAGGAAGGAAAAGTGACAGAGAGAGAGAGAGAGAGAGAGAGAGAGAGAGAGAGAGAGAGAATAATACTGCAATCTCAAGGAGGCATCCTGATCGACAGGTTGGATTTCAACCCTACACTTTGATACAAATTCAAATCAACATAATATCCTCTAACTACCACACACCCCATGTGAAAATAACCATTTTGGTATCCTTAGGGAATTAAGATTGTGTACCTTTGACAAATTGTTTGATTGAGGGGAGCAAAAACAAGTCTGAACAGGTAAAATCGAGGCTCTAGGTGGAAGGCAGTAAAGTTTTCCAATATAATTCTTATAGGACAGCATTTGCTGTCTTCCAGGAATGAGCAGGGGTAATTTTGCCATGGGAAAAAATAATGCAGGGTTAACTTTTCTGCCATTTTTACTAACCAGTACAGTTTACAATTAAAAGCTCAAAACTTCTTTATAATAAGCATCTGTGATTAGCCTGTATCTTTTGGGAAAATCTATCATGACGACCACATTCGTCCTTTCTGAAAAACCATCCCATAGCCTTCTGACCTGACTTCTTCACCTTGAATTGAACAGGCCCAGCAGATCCACCCAGAAGCCACTGCTTTCATTGGAGCTTATTTTGAAAGCACTCTAAATAGGAAGACTAACACAAATGTTTTCTTAAGAGAACTTGTTTGCAGCTATCCACTGATCACAGAGACATGTTGGAATATATTTATTTGAAATGAACCCTTGCATGTATGGACTGGAACCTGAGAAGCAATCCCTTTTTGTACTTACTTACTAATCAGCTTATTAATTATACTGTTTCTAAACTGGAATGGACCTGGGTGAAGTGGAGCTTTTGTAGTATGCATTTTTCCTGCTATGCAAGCCACAAACAACTCTTTCTGAAACTAGTGCACCTAGTGGCATCACTTGGGAAGGTTGTCTCTGGCCACAGTGGATATGTGTGTGTGTGTGTGTGTGTGTGTGTGTGAAACCAATTTCACTCAAACTTCATTTTTTGTGGTGGCCAATTTAAGAGAACAGCGATTTAAGAGAAATTTTATTTCCTGCTCTGGAAAAATGCTGCAGAAATCATTGTGATGCTGCACACAGCTTACAAGGACAGAGCTATGGGGAAAAACTTAAATGTACAAGTGGTTTTCTCATTTCCAAAAAGATGCAATATTGACAAAGCTAGTTCTGGACATCCATCAATTTCCCATACAGATGAAAATGATGAATCATAGTGCATTTGGGGTTCATTCCACCAGGTCAGACTGTTAATTGAGCTTTTTACTTACAGGTTCTGAAAATATTGCATAACAGTGTGTGACAAAAAAGGCATGAATGAAGAGGACATGAAAGGACAGCCATTTGATGATGTAGATAGAAGAGGTGAAGAAAATAAATGAGTCTGAAAAATATTTTCCTTCAGATTTGACAAATGTATGAAGTGTAATAGAGAGTACTTTGAAGGTGATAAGTTTTTTTTTATAAAAAAATAAATCCTTAGCTTTGAAAAAAATTCAATTTTGGTACCCACTCATATACATTGTGTGTGTGTATATATATATATATATATATATATATATATATATATATATATAAATCAAAGTCATTAACTTTGATTTTTTACTCTTGTTAACTTCATATGACAGGGTGGAACTCTGTCCCATATGGTTTTCTATGCTGAAATATTTATAGAAGCTGTGATAATTAGGTTTTATATCACCTTTCCTGAGCCAGCATTCTTAAAGCTTGGTAGATGAGACCTTCCCCAAGATGTGACCTACCATCATGTAATCACCTCCATGTTAGGATCATGTGTGATTCTTCCAAATCCCCAATCAATTCTAAGGGGATTTGGGAGAAGAATAGCCTCATTTTTCAGGTCACCAATTTCCTGTATTGTAAAGGAAGTTCCCTTGAGGATGTGGCCTACTGATATTTAAAAAGAGTACGTTGGAGTTATTTGGATTTTGAAATAGAGGTATGGCCATATTTACATACACTTCCTATCTCCCAATGACATTTAAAAAATTTTCAATTGTTTTAATAGTTACATAATTTCATGTTAACTTGATAAATAAGTGGAGGGGTGGAGTCTAGCCTGTTAACCAGGTTGCACTTTGATCAACTCATTTGGAGGTGCAACCAGTCTCTATATCTCTCTGCTTCACCTTTCTGTTGACAAACTTGATGCAGCCATGCTGAGACCTGTAAGAGCCCTGGAGATGCTACAGCTACCAATGGATCCGTAAGACTTTGCAGTGACTAGCTTGTGATCTTCCTGCATTTTGCATCATTGCATGTTTGGTAAGAGTCTGAAGAGGAATATATGGACTAGTATTGGACTTAGGGGCTAATAGACTTATGGACTTAATCTGGACTGGTGCATTTTCTTAATATACAATTCTTCTTTACTATAAAGCTTTCTTTTACAAATGCAAGAGTTTCAGTGGATTTGTTTCTCTAGTCAACCCAGCCTAACAGAGTCGTAGAACCTAATTTCTTTCTTGTAATCCACTAAGCTCAGAAAAGAAGTCCATGGTTTGACTCAGTTTGAAACCCAGTCTTGATAAAGGTTTCATCATAATTTTCTTGATTAAGAACACTGAGGCCTGCAATGAAAGAGGATGTATTCCATGTATCAATTTTCATATAAAATAGATATCTCTGAATTCAGTATTGATAGAACAAAGCAAAAGTGTTCTTATTAGATTGTCTGCACATAGATCATATCTTCCCAAAGCATGCTATCCAGGCACATTTCTTGTAAGCATTTTTCTGCTTCTCTTTCACTTAAGGTTCAAACAAGGAAGCTAAAATGGTTTCACTATCAAATATATCTAACTATAAAATTCCTCTTAGTAATAGTCTTTCCTTAATAACATATATACCTCAATAATTTTGCCTTTAGACTTTTGTTTTATTGCCCTCTTATATGCTACATATTGGCAAATAAAAGCAAAAACAATACAAAAGAAAACAACCAACTGTTGTTGTCTAGCCAACTTCAAAGCATGGTGCGCCCAGGTATTGAGCAGAATTGTGTTTCATGGGGTTTTCAAAGGCTCCTTTTCTGGAAGTAAATCAGCAACCTCTGAGAGGACTCAAACTTCCAACCTTTCACTCAGCAGGTGTGGCATTCACCTCATCAGGTGTCAATTTGAGGATTAAGAGTGTAGGGGTGGAGTCTATCCTCTCAATCTGGAGCTAGCTAATGAGACCTCTTTGTGGTCATGGCCTTTTCCTGAGAATTCTGGGGAATGTGGTCATTCCTTCTTGGAGACCGGGACACTGTCTCTCTCGGTTCACTTCCTGAGAGACTTTCCCCTGACAACACTTGCTTGGAGACTCTCTACTGACAAGACTTACTTCCTGTAAAAGATCCCTGAGGAGAAGCCACATGGATGCAACCAGACCTCTGAAGCCAGAGGACTTGGAGACCCATGCCAGCACTGAGATGTTTACAGTGCCACTGGATCCAAAGGCAATCTACCCAGGTGACTTGTGATCATCTTGCATTCATTGTCATTGCATGTGTTTCATGAGCCTGAAGAAGAATTTATATTCAAGCATTGGATTTATGAGCTTATATTGAACTTATGACCTTGCACTGGACTAAGTTGGGATCCTTTCTTAATGTACAGTTGCTCTTGTATATAATCTTTCTTGTATACATATGAGTGTTTATGAATTTTTTTCTCTAGTCTACCTGGACTAACACAGCAGGCAAGCCTGCTAACTAACCATTTATAGCACCAAGGGACTCCTGTCTATTGGCTATCACTCAAAAAAAAATTCTCACAATGCAGGAGAATATAAGATAATCACTCTCTGGCATCCTAGCATAGAAATAATATAATTCCTACATTATCCATGTGCAGTGGCCACAAAATGATCACAGAAGTGTCCATCTTGTTAAATCTTTCCTCTCCTGCTATCAAGTTTATCCCCTCACTGTGGAAGAAGAAAAAAGCAGCAAAATGGGGAGAGTGAGCTGTGCTTTATTTCTCTCTTCCTTCCTTTCCCTCTCATTCTCACCTTCTCTTCTTTTTGTTTTTTAGCCTCAGAAATAACCTGAGATTTGGAAAAGGAGAGGTTCCTACAGCTTCCTCTTCCTGTTAGGTAACCTGTTTTGTTCATCTATTCTATCAGCTTTCCATATATCCAATCCTCATTTATCCAATAGTTCACATTTAAGATGATAGAACAAAATCTATGTTATACATTAATAATGTATGTCTGGCGTAACGAACACTGAGGTGTGAGGTAAGCATAATGCTGACTAGTAATGGTTTAAAGTTATGTGTCAACTTGAATGGACCATGATTCTAAGTGTCTTGGAAGATAGGTAATGATGTAATTTGGCAGTCAAGCAATGAAGTAGCTATCCTCCAAATTATGATCTGATGCAGTTATCTTTCATTTTCACATAACATAGATTTTTGCATAGTGGGTTATACATTGGGGTGCTAACAACAAGATTGGCATCAAGTTCTCAGTGGGAAAATGTGGAGGCTTTCTGTTCCCATTTTACAACCTTGGAAACCCAGAGGGGCAGTTGTAGTCTTATCCCACAGGGTTGCTGTGAGTTGCAATCAATTCACTCGCAGTGGGATTTTCTGAATGTAGGTAAGTGACGGGAGGGTATAGTTGTATTGTTTTTGCCTGCACAAGCAGAATGAGACCTCACTCCAAAACAAGAAGGAAATGTTAACATTAAGAAAGTTCATCATAAGTTGGTCCACTGAAAGGTATGAACCTATAATATCACCAAAAATATGTGTAAAGATCCATGATAAAAATAGTGAATTAGCACCAGAGATTATACCACTGATATTTAGCTGCTACTCCCTATTACTGTGCCTGTGTATTAAAAAAATGTAAGAACAAAACACAATAGAGGGACACAAAATCATTAGCATCACATCAATAGACACGACTTCATAAACTGTGCTCCTGAAAATTAGTGTTAGGCTGTTTCCCTTTCACTAATTTAAATTACAGAATTTCCAGCATGGGTCTACAATTTCTCACAGGAAAATGATTTTTATGTAATTCTAGAACAGCTTATGAAGTACAAGAAGAATACTTACTGCCAAAATAATGTGACAAATGAAATCACACTTGGGTAACAACATCATCTAATAAAAAGCATAATGAAAACACATGATTGTGTTTCTCTGTGATGTGCCACTGACTTGTTCTGAATAGTATAGTCCTGATGTACAATAGAGCAATCATTGCCTGGCCCTGTACTGTGGTAGTTACATAATTTCATGTCAACCTGAATGGGAGGGGTGTTCAACCTATCGATTAGGTTACAGCCCGACGATGCCTTCTTTGAGTGTGGCCTTCTCCTAGGCAGTCCCTGGGAACCTCCCCTCTCTCTGCCTTCACCTTCCTGGCTGGGTGACTCTGAGTGCTGCCACAACCATCACTCTTGGATCCACACAACTTTGTACCCCCCAACCTATGATCTGCCTGCATTCTACATCATTGCTCACGACTGCATGAGTCTGAAAAGGGCCTTATTGACTAGGATCAGACTTAGGGGCTTGAGTTGGACTAGGCTGGGTGTTTCCTTGATAAGCAATCACTTCTTGATATATAACTCTTTCTTAAGCATATTGGAGTGTCCCTGGATTTGTTTCTCTAGTCAACCCAGCCTAACACGTCGCATAGCCACAATTGCCGTTAGGTTTGAGCCCCTTGTGGTAGCCACCATATCTTCAGGACTTCATTTCTCTTTATGTTTTAATAATATTCATGGCATATAAATGCCACAGACCCCATTTTTCAACTGTCAGTCATACCTGGCACTTTTCAGGCTCAGCCACTTTAATGATAATTTCATTTAATTCAGTTTAGAACCCAAAGTCGTCGATTATCTCTGAGCCTGTTTTTTCCCTTGTTTTTTCCAAAATAGCTTTATTGGTATATATCTCACATATTATACATATATATACCAAAATTTTTCAGTCATATCAAAAATACTTGTGAAATCACCACTATAATACATTTCAGAACATTTTCTTCTTGTACTCATTGTTGATACCTCTCCATTTTCCCCTATTCTCCTCTGCCATGCCCCTAGACAATTTTCATTCCAGTTACTGTCTCTATAGAACTACTTATCCTGAATTTCATATACAGAAAATCATACAAAATGAAAACAGGAAGCAAGGAAATAAAGGAACAACAATAACTAAACAAAATCTAGAAAACACTCAATTAAAAATAAAAAAGTATTAAAAATGGAAACAACTTAAAAATGGGTCAAAATGGAATCAAATGATAAGTATTGCACTTTTACCTAACTACATCTGCCACAATCTAATTTAAAATGCTCTCTGATTGCAAGGCTAGTCTACATTCAGAGAAGATTCACTGGACCCTGAAAATGGTTTGGGGCTTCCACTGTCATCCATAGTCTTCTTCAAACCAGGTACTCAAAATCTGAGCTCTGATACCCTTCACTCCTTTGGTTTTGGATTTCATTATTTTAGTCTTTAAAATACACAGGTCCGTATGCTTCTTCCATGTGGATTTAGTTGATGCTTCTAGTTCACTTTAGAGAGGTCATTATTAATTTATGATAAATAACATTTTAATCACTCCCCTGTGGCATAAGGTAAGGCTATTGATAGTGTTATCAATTTAGCCAATGGTATGATGTTTAAAATACTGTTGAGAAAAGGAAATTATACAAGAATCAGCTGGCTTCAGACCACAATACAGGAATTGTTGACTTGTACAGATTAAACTCTTAAATGTGTGGATACTGTTAACACAAACAATGGGGACTGGTGATAGGACAAAGCTTTTAATAACACTCATTCATAAAGGCAGCACCATGCCTACCAGATTAATGCATGTCATAAGAAAGCAAGGGGTGGGGGCATTAAAATATTAGATAAATGGTAGTCCTGGACTACCTTTTGTTGGGCACCCTCAAAGCAAGAGCCTCAAATCAAAGGGCACTGAGCATCAATTCCATAACCTGGGGTACCAATTACCTGCTTTTTCTCATACTAGGGCATTTCTGACATTCCTGTTACACTGGATCTACATCAAGCATTCAAAGACAACTCCATGTGAGAAATGATTTATGATGAAGACCACTAAGCTGGGAGTCAGATGGCATTGGTTCGAGTCTTGCTTGTTCAAATGAATGCAAATTAATATGCCTTTCTCAGCCTGTGTTTTCTTATATGTACAATGAATTCAACAGTTCTTTGTCTCTGTATGAAACAAAGCTGATCATAAAGAATGAATGGATTCTTATAGAGACAAATTGATTAAAAAAAATTAAAACAGATTCCACCTCAAGCGTAAGCATATTCTTCCTCATCCAAATGAGACATTGAACACACAAAACAATTGTTGACATAGCCAAAGTTTATCTATAAATTAGCAGTGAGAGCTTCTTTCCAAGGCTTAGCCAGACTTGACAAACAATAAACAAAAACAGTTGCCAGGGAGTATGGATTGTGTAGAATTGTGCTTTGTGGGGTTTTCTTTTCTTTTCTTTTCTTTCTTTTTTTTTTTTTTTGTGGCATCACTGCCCTGGTGGGAGTAGGAAGCCCAGGAAGCCCAGCCTTGCTCCTGGAGAGCTGCCGCTGGATTTAAACTGTCAACCCTGTGGGCTACAGTCCTGCACACAACCACTACAACACCAGGACTCAGCCCATGGGGTTTTCAATAGCTTGTTTTGTTTTTGGTTTTTAGTGTGTGTAGTAAATACCAAAGTCTTTCCCCCCAGGTGTCTTTGAGTGGATTTGAACCTCAATCCTTTGGTTAGGAGTCAACCACATCAAACATTTTCAAGGACTCAGATATATCAACCTTCTTTCCTACCATTTACTCTTGAGTTGTATCTTAGAGTTTCTTTTGATTTTAGGCCTTTGTTCCTTGCTTGGAATCATCTGCTTCTTTTTCCCTCTTTCCCCTAGTTCTTTTCCTAATAGTTGCTTACCATGAGTCCATGTTTGGGTTGTCTGGTGACATTCCTTTCCCCAGAGGGCTCTAACTTGCTTTTCATGGTCTAGGAAAGGACTGTTAGAGCATGAGAGCAGGAAAGAGTCTTTTTTGGTCATAATTTAATAATGATCTCCTCGTACAGTATCCAGGACACACTTGGAGTTCAATGACTATTCATTAGATGATTGAAGTGATGAATGACTGAGGAAGTTGGTGTTATTTTTGTATTCTCATATTTAAAAATGACATTAGTGAAAAAATTAATATAAACAAAACAATAGACTCAAGCACCATCACTTCAAGTAGACAGGAACATGTTTTAGCTAACAAGACCAATGCAAACAGTTAACACACTTGGCTGCTGACTGAAAGATTGCTGATGTAAGCTTACCTGGAAGTAAGTTCTGGTCATCTACTTCTAAAGAGAAGCCATTGAAAACCCTCCGTAACACAGTTCTGCTCTGACTCAAATGACATGTTATGAGTTGGGATCCACTTGAGATAAACTAGTTACTAAAAATAAATATCCTAAGCCTTTACAACACATGCAAGTTCACAGATCAATTTAAGGAAATGCAACACTGACAGTGTTGAAGGCACGTCATGAAAGAACAGAGAGGTAGTTAATAACATCATGATCATTTGTCTTCCACCATTATGTATTTCCAATATTAGCTTTTTATCTCATTATAAACTACGAGCCTGGAAAAATAATGCAACATCCTTCTAACTCAGTGACTGGAGTAAGTACAATCAGAGGAGATACAGGAAACCAGGGCCTCAGAACCAAAACATAACCAGATTGGTTGTGTCTTCATGAAGTCCCAGAGGTATAATTTAAAAATTACTCGGTTAATTTGCTTTTCTATAGCAAATGGTCCTTGAAAATGATAGTGTCATTTATCATCCAGGCATATGGATGAAAAGTTTCTGGTGGGTAGCCAGGCCTTGTCTGGTCTCATAAATTCTGACATTGTGAGATTTCCCACCATCCTAGTAAGTTTATGGACACAGTAGATTTCCATGTCATCACCTTTAATTTCCAGGTCTGGAAATTGAATCCTTTTTATTAAAAAGGAAATAATGAAACAAACAAAAAATCCAATAAGCATTCAGTAATAAATATTCATGAAGAATACAGACCTAGAGAGAGTTGGTGTTTATTGCTGGTCATTACAATCTAAACTCTTCCTTCAATTCTACCTAACTTAGGTCCTTCCCGTCTCAACAGCCCTTATCTTATCCTTTATATGTTCACTTAGTGACATTTATCAATGCATTGCCTAAATTATTTGCCTTCTAACTATATATATATATATATATATATAAATGACAACAGCATAAAACTTTAAGATAGGACAGTAGATATTGTCATAAAATCTCTAGTATTAATGAGAAGATAGAGGGCAAGTTTTGAAGCCCAATAGGCCTTTCAAGATACTCCTTGGTCTTCTGGAAGAGTAGTTTTTGAAAACTATTCAAGATAGGAAGCTTTTAGACAGTCATAAAATTAGTAGAGTGACTATGGGTCTTCTTGGTAAGAGGGATTTAGATAAAAGGTTTGTATAGAATTTGGGTATATGTTGACTGTTTCTAAGGATAATTTAAAGAAAGAGGCCACCTCTACTCAAGACTCCCTCAACACAAGAGCACATTGCTCTAATAATCTGGCATTCTGTGATGCTTACCTTCCCTGTTTTATCAAGCTCTCTTTGATGCTCACCTTCTGGATGACAAAATGGATGCATAAGCAAATGTGGTGAAGAAAGCTGTAGGTACCTAGCTATTTAAAGATATAGTATATGGGTCTAAAGGCTTGAAGATAAAACAAGTGGCCATCTAGCCCACATAACAAAGCCTACATGGGATAAGCACATCAAGCTGTGAGATCCAGAGGTATTGACAGGATCAGGTATCAGGAGTCATAAGACCAAAACAAGTAATCATATTGATGTGAATGAAGGCTGAGCCCCGGTGGCATAAGTGGTTGAGTGTGGGACTGGGGCCCACAGGCTCGGTGGTTCAAATCCAGCGGTAACTCTCAGGACTAGCGTTGGGTAGCTCCCATGACCACCAGAGGGCAGTGATTCCCCCTCCAAAAAAAACCAAAAGCACATATTGATGTGAATGAAAGGAAGCTGGGAATGGCAACCCAAAGTCCATCTGTAGACAACTGGACATTCCCTCACACAAGGGTCACAAGGAAGGGATGATCCAATCAAGGTGCAGTATAGCACAGATGAAACATAGAACTTTCCTCTAGTTCTTTAATGCTTCCTCCCCAGCTCTACTTTACAAATGCAGTGAGACCAGAACATGTACACTGATACAGATAAGAGTTCCCAACACACGGAATCCAGGAAAGATAAACCCTTCAGGAACAATAATGGGAAAGAGGAAGGTGTGGAGGAGAGAAGGGGGACCAATCCCAATGATTGATATATAATTCTCACCCCAGCTCCCTCCCCCCACACACAGACCTAAGCTGATAAATAACAGAAACATGGGCAAATGGAGTCAGTGGACAGTGTAAGATGTGAAAATAATAAAAATGATAATTTATCAAGGGTCCATGAGGGTGTGCGTGTGGGAGAGGGAGCAAAAGAATGAGGAGTTGATACCAAGGACTCAAGCAGAAAGAAAATGTTTTGAAAAGGATGATGGCAACAAGTGTGCAAATGTGCTTGACACAGGGATGTATGAATGTATGTAAGAGTCCCTAATAAAATGATTTCAAAAAATAAAATAAAATAAATGATTTAAAAAAGAAAGAAACTAGTTTTTGTTTGTTTGTTTGTTTGGTTTAAAGAAACCAGTTGTCAGAGCTAAGCCCCGGTGGCATAAATGGTTGCCTGCAGGACTGTAGTCTGCGGGCTTGGAGGTTCAAATCCAGCGGCGGCTCTCAGGAGCAGCGCTGAGTAGCTCCCATGACCACCAGAGGGCAGTGATGCCCAAAAACAAAGAAACCAGTTGTCAGTTGAATGCTGTCCAACATCTGGAGCATGTTTTTTTCATAATTCACTCATGCTTGCAAAGAATCCCTTTTTCATTTATTCATCACATATCTGTGATCCATTCTTGAGTTTATCTTTTACAGGTTAAATAAATTTGGCAAATCACCCAACTATACTTCCAGCTGATCTCTGTAAAGGAGGGGCAAACCTATCTCATAAGCTTATAGTAAAGGTGAACTAAGCTACTAAAGTTCTCAGACTCATGCCCTGGTATTAAGTGGTGGGCGACAATGATAATAGTATGTGTCAACGATACTCCTGCCCTCAAATGTTCTTCCAGTTTAGCCATGAAACAATCATTACCCCCAACGACAACAAAAATCAACACCTGTCACGGAGAGACATAGAGAGTCTACATAGGTTTTCTGAGGCTATAAATCTTTATGAGTGGGGCTGAGCCCCGGTGGCGTAGTGGTTGTGCACGGGACTGCGGCCTACTGGGACAGAGGTTCAATTCCAGCAGTGGGGCTCGGCCTCCTACTCCCACCACCAGAGAGCAGTGATGCAAAAAAAAAAAATCTTTATAAGTGCTGTTAGTGTCATCTTTTTCCCATGGGCCAACCATTACAAATGCGACTTGATATGATAAAATTCAAGGCTAGAGCTGAGCCTTGGTGGTGCAGTGCTTGTGTGCAGGGCTGCGGTCCACAGGGTTGATGGTTCAAATCCAGCAGCAGCTCTTCAGGAGCAAGGATAGGCTTCCTACTCCCACCAGGGCAATGATGCAGAAAAAAAAAGTCAAGACTAGAAGCAAGAAAGCCACTGTACAATGAGAGGAGAAACATTCTGTGGGTCTGATCAAGAAAATGTAGAGTTAGCAAAAAAGGAAGAGAGTGGGTGATGCAAGAGTCTCTTAGGAAGTAGAGTAACGGGGTGGGGAAACACATTGAATGTGGGATGTGAAAGCCTTGGAGGTCTACATAGATTTTTGGTTACTCTCTTAGGCAACTAAGTAGATGGTGATAGGCTTCATTTAACTAAAAATAAAGAGGCTTATGAAGGAGAAGTTCGGTTGTGGAAATTTTTGTCTAAATTAGATATTCACCATGATAGGTACATACTCATTGTTGCCTACTAAATTCTAATTCAGTGAAACTTTAGGACATGACAGAATAGCTCTGTAGGGTTGTAATCTTTGCAGAAGCTGGCAGCCTGACCCTCACAGAGCAGTGCTTAACTTTAAGTTAGTATCAGTTGTCTAACTGTGCCACAAAGACTCCTCCTTGTACAAAGCAGTCACTATAGGATACCATGGAATGGCAACTATAAGGTTGGTGGTTCAAATTCCCTAGCTGTTTCCCAGGAGAAATGTGAAGTTGTCTGCTCCTGAAAAGGTTTACAGTCTGAAAAATCCTACACAGGGTTGGTAAGAGTCAGAATTGACTTGACGACAGTGGGGATCACGTTTTTGGATCCCTGGTGGTGCACGGTTTGAATTCTTTACCAAAAGGCCGCGAAGAGAAAGGTACAACAACCTGCGTCTTAGAAAACTACACAGGATAGTTCTACTCTGTCAAAAGTGACTTGTTGACAACGATTTTTAATTATATGCTAAAAATTCCAATAAAAACCATCCTGATCTAGTTCTATGGAATATTGAAAGAATGAACATTGGTTTGAAATTGGAATTCAGTGTGACATAACAATATAATAGAATGAAAACAAACAAACCCTCCCAAACCAATATGATAATATATATTCCATTTTCTAAATGATGAAATTATGACTTAAAAAGAGTAATAAATGAAATCTTAGGGAACACTCACTTATAATGTCTAGATTTAAAACAAAGAGACAAGAAGGTGGGTTTGAAATCTAGAAGAAAATGGTGTCCTAAAAATCAAGTTCAGAAGGAATCTGGAATGGAAGGACCTCTGTGCTCACAAACATTATCTGATGGTTTCAAAAGACAATCTACTAGTCAAGCATCAAGAATCTACTGCCACAGCTCACTGGCATAAGAGCTTCAGGAGCAGGCCTGGAGTCAAAGAAAGTGAGTTGGGTTTAACGTGCTTCAGCAAGAGATTACACTGTGGCGTGGCTGTGGAACTTCAGGGTCAGAGGGACTGGGAAGGAAAGGGCTTGTCCTGCAAGTTGGGCTTCTGTTGACCGCTTCCAAGGAGGGTTTATGAAAGCAGGAGCGATCTGAATTGGATGTGGTCCAGAAGTTGGAGTATCTTAATGATCCTTTCCAGAAAGTCAACAGGGTAAAGCCGGGACACTACATTTATTGTTGGTGAAGAAGCACATCACTTGTTATAGGGAGGCCATGGATGTTAATTATTTATTATGGGTCCCAAATGGCCTTGTCTCTGCCCTGTTGATAGGTGGTGAGGTTTGTTTATGTTCTGTTTGGAACATTCTGGCCTAGTTATCAGGAGCGTCATTTTTCACTTCCTTAGTTGTCAAGGCAGAGTTTCAGGTGAGGGTTGCAAACCTAGGTCTTAGGGGATCTAGCTCCTGAAAATATCCAAATCAGTGTGTTGCATCCAGGCCACCTGTGTCAGTCCGGGTAGGCTAGAGGAACAAATTTCATAGACACGCATATAGATGTAGGGAAAAGGTTTATATACAAGAGGAACAGGACATTGAGCTCAGTCCAGTTCAAAGTCATAAGTCTGATATTAACCCACATACCTGAAGTCAGTCTATAAAGTCTCCTTCCGACTCACGAAGTCACAGGTCAGTGGGTGCAGAATCCCGGCGCTTGAAGGGGTCTCCACATGGCTCCTCACTTCCAGGGCTCAAGATCCATCAAGAGCAGAAGCAATTCATCACTGGCAGAGGTCTCCATGTGGCCACCCCAGCTTCAGAGGTCTGGCTCCATCAGGACAAAGCCGTGTGGTCTCTCCACTGGCTCCTCCAGCTTCTCCGATGCTGCCATCTTGTCTTGTCCATCATTCATCTTCTCTGAGACTAATTCCCAACCACTGGCGAAGATAGCTTCTCATCTTCATGAGGGAAATATCGCGAGATTTCTCAGAAGTCTCAGGAGAAAGCCATGCCCACATAGAGGCCTCATTGGCTACTCAATCTGGCTATCTCCAGATTAATAGGCTAGACTCCACCCCTACATTTCGAGCTTATAATTAAAATAAGCACATGACTGCCACACCACCCAAACTGGGTCATGGAAGACATATTAGCACCTTGCTCTGTGGGTCAGATTTATCTCTAATTTGCTCTACACTGGTAAAAAGCAAGTGACAGAGACCCAAACAGTTTCCAAGTGGTGTGAACAAGCATAAATGATGTAGCCATAAGAAATGGAATGAAAATAACATAATCAATTACCCAGACACATTCCAGGTAGAGAGGCTAGATGACCCATTAAAATAAATTATTAAAAGGAATCTCAGTAATGACTACTGCAATTTCCTGGATTGTTTTAGAAACTATTAAAAGAAAGTCATGGTGTGTTTCTTCAGTGCACTTCACACCATTAACTTTACACCAAGACCAACGACATCAAGAAAGAAATGAAACTAATGGACTAGCATTGAGCACAGGATTAGTCTGGAAAATCACCACTTAATATGAAAAACCTGTAGGTGCTTTTCTAGTTGTATTTTGATCCTGCCCATATAAATTTCAGTTAAAAGAAGGGAAAATAAAAATATTACCATTACTTCTTTTGGGCTATGGGTAAGTACATATAGCTGCTGATCATTCTTCTTAAGCAGAAAGTTGTTTCTAATGACTTGTTCTTTACTTCCTGGATTTGGAAAGCTGATTTTGTGATGGAACTTGTGTCCACTGATAGGAAACTGATCATAGAGAGCCAAGTATCCCAAGTCCACAGACAGGGAGTCTCAATTTTCTCTATGGCCATAGGGTAGTGGACACCCTGAAGTAAAATTCTGGGTGGATGTGGGTGAGAGTGAGGATGGGGGTGGAGTTATGGGCCGGGGTAGGCAGGGAATGATTCTGATCTCTTAAGGAGGAGGATGTCTTGTGGTGTTAGCCCTTGAAATAAAGAGGTGAGAGAAATATTGGGAATGAGAGAGGCAAATACAGAAAGGAAAAGGGGGCTGCACTGTAAGGAATAGAAGAGAGAGAACTGAGATAGAGGTAATAACAGTGATGCATAGTGGAGAGATAGAGACATAGATGAAAAGTGATCTCATATTTTTTGGGGCTCTTCTATGGACCAGGCATTTTGTTCTTCTCTTTAGATCTAGCTCACGTGGAATCCATCCTGACTCAGGGTGACCCCACGTATGTCAGAGTAGAACTGAGTTCCATAAGGTTTCAATGGCTGAGGTGGCTACAAATCTTCACGTTGTAAATGCACAATATCTACAAGGCACCATACAGCGAAGCACAATGAAAGAAACTATGCCTGTATTGCAATATTACCATCAAGGAAATTAAGCACTGAGAGCCTATGGCTTTCCTGTAGTCCCAAAGGCATACCAAGGTCACTGAGTTTTTGACGACCATACCCAAATGGTCAAGCCAAGAGTTCTCATTCTTCTTGTGGGACAGTTTCTTCTATCTTCAAGTAACAAACAAAACTGCGGCTCACTTAATATCACTATTTTGTTCACACGTGCACAGGAGCCAATAGTCCCCCCAAAAGATATCACATTTGGTAAACTAGAAGGTCAGCAAAAAGGAAGAAGATGCTCAATGAGAAGGGTTGGCACAATGGCTGCAACAATACGCTCAAATGTGACAAAGATAATGAGGCTGATGAAGGTCCTATGCTTGGATGTACATATAGGGTCCTTATGTTTCAAAACCAAACTGACAGCACTGAACCACAATGACAATGATGTCATTCACAACAGTGAGGAAAAATGAATTATTTTCAGAAAGAAAATAGATGGGGTACAATAAACATCAAGATAAACATATATGATGTCTTCTGACTTCCCTCTTGCCATGAGGCAGGAGTCCGACAAGCTTCCATGGTCCATCCTATTTTACCCATTCTGACACCAGTCATTCTTCCCACACTACTCTACATCTGTATTGGGTTCCAGAAGTTCTTGGAATGGCTACACAGACTCAGAGACAAGATAAGCTTAAGTTAAGGGGTTGATTAGAGAAGTTAAAGGCGACCACAAAGCAGGATCAGCAGGCAATAAGGGTACAGTCATTGGTCTCCTCAGGCAGCAGCCACCTATCTTTCCAGGTCTGAGCCTCTCAGCCAAGCGATCCCTTGGCCGTTGGCTCCATTGGCCAGGACCCCAGCCTACCTGTTACTGTGTCCCACCATTCCTGAGCCTCAGGCCAGATGAGAAGGTATCCCACAGTCTCAGCACAGTCCCCCAGTCTCTGTGTCACAGTCTTGGGTGTGTCTAGCCTCCGAGGCTTCAGGCACATCAGACAAATCTTGAACTTGCCCTCGAAGACCCTCGGGTTTTCTCTCTCTCCCTTTCAAGATGGCTCATCCTTATAAAAATGACCAATTCTTTGCGCTAGTATTACACATGCCCTATTTTCATAGCCCCACCCAATCATTTGTGGGAGCTACAGAGACTTGGGTAGAAGAGCCATATTGAAAACTTTTACTCCACTTCAGGGGGAGGTAAAACAAGCTTCCACATTGACCTAGAGAGTTCCATTTGCTCAAGAAAACAACTTTAAGATGGAGTCAAGGATGAGTTTTACTTCAAAGATGGACTAGTAGACTGAGAGAATGTGTATCTGCTTAAAACTCCATTTTGAGAGAGTGGAAAATCCCGTCTGACTCTTTCCATTGATGCCTTCCCCCCCCCCCCCGCCCCCATAATATAAACCAATACTCATAGAGACTAATTCCATTTCATCAATGTGTTGTATTCAGCACCTTGAATTGGTTCATTTGGGTTCAACCCTCTGTTAAGAGTTTGTATCTCTATGCAGATATACTGAATAAGAATCTATATTTTCCCCCAAGTTCTCCTGGTGAGTCTTCCATTGTTTAGGGATACATATGAATCACTTGGGGATCTATAGGAATCATTTTGAGATCTTGCTAAAATGTAAATTCTACCTTAATAGTTAGAGAAGAAATGCAAATTTTCCCCATGGAGTGGAACTGAAAGGAAGTAGTTCTAAGTCTTATTTTTTGTTTGCAATTGTAATTAGCTAATTTGCTTTAAGGCCAGACTAAATGATTCCATTTATTTAGTTTTAATAAGAAGACATGGTGTTGTGAAACTTGAGCATAACACCCACATGTACCGAGGAGGTACGTAAAAAATACTGCTTGTAGACTGATTACAGATATCCCAGTAATTCTCTATGTCTACACACAGGTTTTTCTCTAATATGTCTTTGCTGCTTCTCCCTAATCTGGACTGACTATGTCAGTTGGTTTGAACAGAGCAATACAGAAGTAGAGACAATGTAGTAGTTTCAAAGGCCGTCATTTCAAATCAAGGCTTCAAGAGGTCCTATAGTACCTATTCACTTTGGGACTCCTGGCACTAGCATGTGGACAAGCCCAGAGGAGCTTGTTGGAAGGAAAAATGAGCTATATTTATAACAAGAGCCCATTTATAACAGTGAAAGGCTATCCTGGAACCACCTTAGTGTGGGCCCCCAAAATATCTGAGGGCAGAGATTAGCAACCTTTTCTTAACTCATAACTGAATGCAGTGACTAAGCCCACCAAGGAAACACACATGTATAGCTGACCTGAAGCAATAATAAATATTTAGAACTTTTAGAGACAGACTTTTGGGATAGTTTGTTATGCAGCAATAGCTAACTGATACATTGTTTTATTTTAGGGTTCTGTGGTACAAGTTTGACATACATAAGGCACCACAGTTTCTACCAACTGTGAAGTTGTTTTTAGAGAATGATGATTGTGAAATTAAAATGCCAACTCTAAAAGAAAAATTTTTTAAGTTGGCAAAATGCTTTCCTGCCTGATGGGTTAATTGTGTCTATCAGTTTGTTGTAATGTGGTAGCTTGTGTGTTGCTATAATGCTGGAAGGTATGTCACTGGTGTCTCAAAAGCCAGCAAGGTCATCCAAACTAAACACGTTTCAGCAGAGCATCTAGACTGAGCACAGACAAAAAAGAAGGAAGCCCCACTAGAAAGGAAGAAATTGACAAAAATCTTATGAAAACACTGGAAACATTGTGGGATACTGAGGGCCTAATGAATGAAAGCAGAACCTTGTCAGAGACAGTGTCCGAGGATGATCTCCTCTGGTCAGAGGACATTGAATGTGTGACTAGAGGGGCAGATTAATCAGAGTGGAGTTGAGGAAGGCAATGATAGTTGAGTAAAGACTGTGGGAATAGAACCTTCGTGACCTTCATTTGCTAATGGGGTATGATTCAAGACCAAGAGGAACAGCTGCTAAGTTTTGCTAATGATTACAACTTGGAATGTGTAAGTATGAACCTAGAAAACTTGGAAGTCATCAAAAATGAAAAGAATAGCATAAAGATTGACAGTCTAAGAACAAGTGAGGTGAAATGAACTGGATTTAACCATTTTGAATCAGAAAAACATATGATTTACTATGCTGAAGAATGGCTTACATTCGTTGTCAAAAAGGACATTACAAAATCAATCTTGAAGTAAAATGCTGTCTGTGACAGGGTTATATCAATCCACCTTCAAGACAATCCAATCAATACAATTCTTATTCAAATTTATGCACTGTGTGAGGCCAGGTTGCTAGCAAAACAAACCCAGAGACACGCATACATGTGTAAGAAAGAGGTTTATATCAAGAAGTAATTGGCTATCAAGAAAGCATTCCATACTAGTTCAAATCAACTCTTGAAGTCTGATACTAGTCCAATAATCCATCTTCAGACTCACACATCTATATGCAATGATGGCAAATGCAGGAAGATCACAAGCTGATGGGTGCAGGGGCTTGTGGAGCCAATGATGCTGGAAACCTCATGAGGCTCTGGCAGGTCTCAGCCACATAGCTCCCCAACAGGAAAGTGAAGCAGAGAGAAAGAGAGGTTAGTTTCCAAAGAGCCCTTTATCTTGGTAACCCTCCAGTCAAGCTGCAAGCTTATTGACAAGATAAACACTTCCCACATGTTCCTATGGGAGCTATGTTGGCATACACAAAAAAAACTATCACATGCACCAACCACAAAATCTAGTGATGGAGAAATTGAAAAATTCTACTAACATCTTCACCCAGAAATTGACCAAACATGCAATAAAGATGCACCGTAATTATTGGCAATTGTGATGCAAAAATTGAAATCAAAGAGGAAAGAATAATCAGAAAATATGGATTTGGTGATAGAAGTAAAGTTGTAGCTCACAGGATAGAATTTTGAAAAACCAACGAATTATTCCTAGCAAATAGCTTTCAGCGACACAAAAGGGGACTCTCCACCTGGACTTCTCCATATGGAATAACATGTCTGTGAGAAGAAAATACGATCTTGAGTCTTCCTCTCTTGAATTTTGAGAGCATTTAAACAACGTATTTACTGCATTGAACCCTAGTGACAGAAGACCTGATACACTATGGGAGGACATCAACATTACTCATGAAGAAAGAAAAAGTTCATCAAAAACACAGGAAAGAAAGAAAAGATCAAATTAGATACCAGAAAAGACTCGGGCTCACTTTCAATTTTAGAGTACCTAAGGCAAAAGGAAGACATGAAAGAGGTATATAGCATTTTCAAAGAGCAGCTCAAGACACCAAAGTCAAGTATTATGATGAAATGTGTAAAGACTTAGAATTAGATAACCCAAAGGGAAGAACAGGCTCAGTGTATCTTAATCTGAAAAAACTCCAGAAAGGAACCTCAATCCTTGAGTTGCAATTTTGAAAAGATTCTATAGGTGAGGTATTGAATGATGCAGGAAGCGGCAAAAGAAGATGAAAAGAATACACAGCCACTGTACCAAAAAAAAAAAAACATAATTGACATTCTAACATTTCAGGAGTTACTGTATGAGCAAATCCCAATGGTACTGACAAAAGAGAAGCTCCAGATGCACTGAAAATATTAGTCAAAATCAAGATTCCAGTAATAGATGGAATAGCAATTGAAGCTGAGAAAACACTGAAAGCATTCACTGGTCTACGCCAGGAAATTTGGAAGACACCTACTTAGCCAACTGACAGGAAGAGATCCATATTTGTACCCATTCCAAAGAAAGGTGACCCAAAAGAAAGCTCAAATTATAGAACAGTATATTGGATATCACATGCAAGTAAAAGTTTGCTGAACATCATCCAACATTGGCTGTTTCAGTACGTTGACAGAGCTGCCACAGATTCAGGCCTGATTTAAAAGAGGACAAGGAAAAAGATTGAAAAATAAAAGAGGACAAGGAACAAGGGGTATCAGTGCTAATGTCAAATGGATCTTGGCTGAATGCAGAGAATATCAGTAAGATGTTTACTTGTGTTTGCTGATTTTTCCTACTCATCCAGCTGTGTTACCAACTATGTAACCTTGAGAAGAACAAAAATGTCCAAAGCTTGATGTAGAACTTATGTAGAACTTCCATGTGGATCAAAAGGCAGGAGCGCCAAAACAACACAGGTATGTTACATGGTTTAAAATCACATGCTCAGCTCAGATACAAGCAAGGATGCCAATCAAGAAGCAATATGAAATTATCTTAAATAACAGTTTAGTTTTTTGTCAGATAATATTTAATATTTTAATTACTATTTTAAGGTTTTATAGCATAATCTAGTTTTGTATACCTCTTTTAAAATTCACAGTTAAGTTTTAAATGTATGAAATCATAAACTGCCTTTTGATATATTCTTCTGTTACACATAAAGTGGTCACTGGGGCCGTGAGCTGGTGGTTAAATTATTTAAATCTCACCATGGGATCAACGGTGTTGTATTACACCTTTCATGATTTTATTGGTTAATTACTTCAGATCCCATCAGATCCCATTGTTTGTTTGTTTGCTTTTTTGTTTGTTTTTGTTTTTTGGGGGGGCATCACTGCTCTCCGGCGGTGGGAGTAGGAGGCCCAGCCCCACTGCTGGAATTGAACCTCCGTCCCAGTGGGCTGCAGTCCCGCGCACAACCACTACGCCACCAGGGCTCAGTCCCCAGATCCCATTGCTGTAACACTGAAAATCATGGTCCAGCCAAGTACACACACACACACACACACACACACACACACATTTGGGTCAGCAAGGCCAGAGGGTGCACTTCAATCCCTCATAATGTGTTATTATTCTAAGCCCTGCATCCCAATGGCGGATTATTGCCCTAACAAGGATAAAGTTGGTTCAAACTATCTTAGACGCTACAATGGTATGTGGGTCTCTAAAGGGCCACCGGTATTATCAACAGATCAATAGAGTATCCTTGATATTCAAATTGTGGGAGAGGGGGAAGAGATTTGTAAACAATTTAAAAACAAAAACAAAAACCAAAAAAAACCCCAAACTGAAGAAACACCTTTGCCTAAGAGTGCCACTGTGTGTTAAGCATTTGGTCTGTTAATTTCAGGATTAAACCGGTCAATTGATCTGCAGGAAAAAAAAATGAGTTTATCTCTTATAGAAATTTACAGTCTTGGAAATCCTAATTAGTGTTTGCCAAGGTTTCCCAGGAGGGTACGGGGATGATCTAGGGGCAAGTGGGTGGGACTGGATTTCTAAAACAGTTATCTACTCTGTCCTGGATTGTGGGCTGCAGTACAAAAGTTTGTACTTGCCTGAAGGGTGCTAAGTAATTTTTTCCCCTGGAAAGGGGGTGGTGGGCCACATAAAGTTTGGGATCTATGTCCTGTCAGATTGCTATGAGGTGGAGTTGGTATGATGGCCCTGAATTTGATTTTTGGTAAAAGCAATAGTGAAAAATGTTTGAGGAACATTTTTTCTAATGAAATACCAGAACCAAACTAATTTGGACAATAATCTTTTCATAATATTCTATTACCTTGTTCCTTTCTTCATTCATATTCTACTGTGAATAGAAAAATCTATTTTCAAATGGTCACTCAAAATATAATCCACCTCCCCTCATTTCTGTACTAGCATTCTAGATAGACTTGATATGAATACTTTCCCCCTCATGCCAATATTTGATTATTTACTCATTGTAAGGTGTCACTAGCAAACACTCTCTCTGGATACATATGTTCCCTCCGTCAGGGAGCTCTCTGTCCCGGTTGCCGTGGAGTCCCCTGAGTTACAGGTCTCTGTCACCTGGCTAGTGTGGCAACAGGCTTTAGAGAAAACAGATGTTCAGTGTACTTAGACATAGATGTTAGAGAGCATATTATGGTCAACTGGGGAGGGAACTTCCTTCCCCTGATTTCATGCTTCCATGCAAAGGGATTCTTAATAGAATAGCACTCCTAGCTCAGACACAGCAAGATCAAGACCAATTGCCAGGAGAGGGCAATATGAAGGGGCAAGTACGAAGCTAGTGAACAGAGGGGAACCTACAATGAGCTGGACTAACACAGAGTCATCACGGTGCACTCACACCTAACAATGGTCGGGAATACGGCTCAGAATTGGGGCAGTATTTCTTTTTGTTCTACAGAAGATCAACCTGAATTAGAGAGGACATGGTAGAAATTAGCAACAAGACTCCTTGACTATTGTGTTACTCATTCCTTTCCCAGAGAGGGGCAACGACGTGACTAATAGGTCGGTTCAGAAAAAACGTGAGCATACAACGACATTTCACTGAAGAAGACATTCAAATGGCACCTCATCCCCCCCCCCCCAAAACACACCCAAACACAGCGTATTGCTCATACTCATTAGCAATTGCATGGAAAATTAAACAATGAGACATAATCTCACCCTGGCTATAATATAATATTTTTAAAGGAAAACATCAAAAGCTAACAAGGATTTGGAAAGACGGGACCTCTATTACACCATTGGTGGCATCATTAAATGGTGCAATCATTACAGAATATGATCTGGTATGTTTTAGAAAGTAAGAAATAGAGATACCCTTTGATCCAGTAATGCAAATACCACATTGTTGGCGTAGAGAAATCAGAGCTGTGACTCAAATAGATATACACACTCCCGTGTTGATCTCAACACTGTTCCAGCACCAAGATGCAAACAATCAAAACAACTAGCAATCAATGAACAGATAAACTATGGTATATACATAGCATAGAATACTATGAAATGTTAGCTCTTCTATTCCATGTGTGAACATGAAGGACATTAAGCTGAATGAAATCAGTCTATCACAAAGGACAAATACTGTATGAAACCAGGGCTTATACATAAAAAGAAACATTATCAGGAATGGTAATAATGAAAAGGAGAGAAAATCACTAATTAGGGAGCATGCAACACTGCCATCATGTCAATTCTGACTCCTAGTTGCCTTATGTACAGTATTTACAAGCAGACAGCCTCATATTTCTCCCTTGGAGTGGCTAGTGGTTTTGAACTGCCAATTTCATGATTAGCAACTCAATGCTTATCCAGTAGAGAGTAGAAGTGTATTGACCTGGCTGAAAGGAAAACATTACCCAATAAAGAGGCATATCATAATAGCATAACATGACCAAGACAAAGGAAAACACTGGGATGCAAGAGTAAAAGGCAACCATGACAAAAACTATTACATACACAATACTACAATGACAGGATGAGTGGACACATAAATGGATAGGCAAATTGAGCATGCATCAGATGGTGTTTGGGAGTATACTCATTAGTATATATATATATATATATATACTATTATATAGGTTTATATATTCACTATTTATATGCTTGGCAGAGGATATATATACATATATATGCAATTGGCTTGATGACTGTGAGTTTGGTTTTGCTGTTGGATTTGTATGTATTTCAAATGTAACCTTGTATATAGTAGAGCCTTCAGGAGGCAAAGGGATCAAAATGGCTCAATCTTAAACAAGCGCCTTTAGGAACTTTGTTACTAGACTTGAGGGACTCAAAAGCATAGTAATAGGGGACATCTAGGCGAATTGAAATAAAATTGTCCACAAAGACAATGTACTACATTCTAATTTGGTAAGTAGCATTCT
The DNA here is from genome assembly GCA_004026705.1 of Nesogale talazaci. Lineage (NCBI taxonomy): Eukaryota > Metazoa > Chordata > Mammalia > Afrosoricida > Tenrecidae > Nesogale > Nesogale talazaci. The sequence goes on from PVJH01002822.1 coordinate 150,309, forward strand.
AGAATCTTAAGAGCTCACCCAAGCACAGCTATACATGGTTCAACAATGGGTACTGACTTTGCTCCATGGAGTGCAAAAAGAGTGAAGAACATAATATATTCAAGGAATAGTTCAAAGGCCAAATGGACGATATGAACCACTCCTTCACTTGTGTGAGGCCAGAAGAAACAGATGATTTGCAGCTGCCGCACACCTCTCTGATTTGGATTATGAGTGAAGATCCTGAACAGAATGGGAGGAACAAGTCCAAATTTACTAGTCTGATTTAATGACATCTTTCAAACAATGGCCTTTAAGCATGATTCATATCTCAAACTAAGCCTAACTTCCTGGGCATCAGCCTTCAGCCAAACCATAAGCCTTGAGCCATCAATTATAAAAGACAAAAAAGACAGTATTTGCCCAAAGATAAAGTTCAGAAGGCAGGACATGAATGGACAAAGGGAACCCAGGGAGGAAGTGCATAGAAAGCTAATATAGGGAGGGAACGGTTACTAATGTCATGAAAAAAAAAATGTGTATATGTGTGTTGAAACAAAATGTGATGAATGGCAAACTAATGGACTCTGTAAACTTCCCCCAAACCACAATAAAATGTTCCAAAAAAGAAAAAGCTAGAGCACACTTGGTTCGTTTCCTGTCCCTTTAGGAAAAGGCTTTCAGCAAAAATCATTCATGCTCATCTTACATTCTGTACATTTCTCAGAGGTAGGTTCTTATTGGGGGAGGCTGTGGTTTTTCCCAAGTACCTATCACTTGTTCATAGTCTACAGCTACAGCCAGGGGAGCCGTTTTGGATAGCAGATGGAAAGCACTTGCTTGCACTGAACATTCTCAGTATTTTGATCTTTCACTGATGCCCAAAACTATCTTTCAATTGGTGCCAAATGTTGCTGAGTGGTAAACATTAAAATCTTTAAATTCTCATGTACATTTTCATTAGAAGAAGTTTTCTTAAAGTTAATTTGCTCAAGTTAAAACAATATAGATAATCTCTCAATTAGACTGGAAGCCTGAATTTCATAAGTTATAGCACTTTTTATAAGGAATCTCATGTCCCCTATAGTGTTAAATTTATGGATCCAGGGGCTGCATTAGGATTGCTGCAATTGAGTCAAGTGTGATGATGTTCTGACTAAATACCTGTATGCTTTCAGGTGCACTGTGTGAGTCAAGGAAACTTAAATGGAGGTAAACCCAAACCCACAAAAGTCATGGAGTCATTTCTGACTTGGAGTGATGTATGCTTTGAAAGGTGTAAATCTGTGTGTGTGTGTGTGTGTGTGTGTGTGTGTGTTTCATGGGTGATGTACTGTAGCCTGGCCTCATTCTTTTTTAAAAAAAAGACATTTTATTGGGGGCTCATATACCTGTAAACACGATCAATACATACATTAATTGTATGCAGATCACATTTGCACATTTGTTGCCATCATCATTCTCAAAACATCTTCCTTCTGCTTAGTCCCCTTGTATCAGCTACCCATATTTCCCCTTCCTCCCCTATCCCCTCCCCAATGAACGCTTAATAATAACAAATTGTCATTATTTTGTCATATCCTACACTGTCCAATGTGTCCCTTCTCCCATGTACTTGTTGTCTGTACCCAAGGGAAGAGGTTAAATGTAGATCCTTGTAATCAGTTCCCCCTTTCTCCACCCTCACCACTCTCACCACTGGTCCTGAAGGGATCATCTGCCCTGAATTTCCCATGTTTCTGGCTCCAGTATAATTCTCTGGTCTAACTGGATTTGTTAGGTAGAATTGGGATCCTGATATTGGGTGGGAGAAAGCATTTAAGAACTATAGGACAGTTGCATATTTCATTGTTGCTACACTGTACTTTAACTGGCTCATCTCCTCCCTGCCACCCCTCTGTAAGGGGATATTGGGAAGCTGTCGATCTTTACAGGAGCAGATACCCTCATCTTTTGCCTGAAGAATGAGGCACAGACCTTGCTATTATCAATCCAACATTTACCTACAGTGCCTTCAACAATTATTAAATGGAGTGAATATGATTTTCTCTTACCTGAAATGCAATTCCCTCATATTTCTATTTACTGAATATGCATACATCACACGTGATAAGTACCCTGTTTTAATCTTCTATGCTAGACTCTTATAAAAAAGGGGTGCGTATTTGATATATTTTAAAGTTATAAGACCTAAAAGATTTCTGCTGGGGACCTTGCATCCATAGTGAAAGGTATTGATCTGGTTAATATTTCATTTTCTCCTTTTTCTCAGTTGTTCGCCTAGAAGTACAGCAGCTACCTTGCACCCATGAGGATGAAATGAAAGCAATTATCAGCTTAGGTTGATGAAGTAGGAATTTATAAAAGGAGTAAGAATTTCTATTGTTAATGTAAATCAGTGGTTCTCAACCTTCCTAATGCCACAGCCCATTATTATAGCGCCTTATGTTGTGGTGACTGCTCAACCATAAAATTATTTTCATTGCTATTCCATAACTGTCATTTTGCTACTGTTATGAATCAGTGATCCCTGTGAAAGGGTCAGTTGACCCCCAAAGGGGTGGCAACCCACAGGTTGAGAACCACTGCTGTAAATAATAGCAACCAGTGATCTACCTCTGTATTTCTGTCTCTGTTATTATTAGCATCTTTTGGGGAAGCAAAAGTGAATTAATCTTCATTTATTTCTTTTATGTTAATCAAATTTTTGTCTCTTGCAATCATAAACATTTTTAATCTACAACATGCAAGAGTGGACAAGGATTCAATTATGCTCTCAAGTTGTTCATATCTTGTGTCGAGCTCAACATGAATAAAAAGCATGTGTTAAAGGAAATGCAGAAAGGATAAAAACACTAGTGGGTTACTGTCTGACTTTAATGGAGTTGCTTGGGAAACTGGATAAGCATTGGACTAGTAGTCACTAGATAGGCAGGCCAAAACTAACAGCTCTGCAAAAGAAGGAAAGGCTACCTGCTCCCATACAGATTTATATAGCCCTGAGATGCCCTATGCAAGGTTGTCATGAATTGGGATAGACTTGATAGCAGTGGGCATCTTATGTTGCTGATGTTTTTAGGTTCCATTCAGTTGGCTCCAATTCCTATGCAAAAACTAGTGAAACCTGTCCCACCTTCATAGTTGTTATGTTTGAGCATGTTGCTGTCGGATGGGTCTTTTGGAAGAGTTTATGTGCAAGTAGTTAGTTAGGTCAAGGATTAAGGGTGCTAGAAGCCCAGGTTGAAGAAGCAGCAACAAGGTGATAGGAGTAGACATAGAGAGGAGACGAAAGTAAAGGAGGATGAGGAAGGGGATAGCTGGGAATCAAATTAAGCCTGCTCCACCACAAACACTCTGGTCAAAGTATTGTTCTGCTAACTCTGTGTTGAGTGGCAAAAGGGAATTGAGGGTTGTTGCACAACAGAGGCAAGAGATTGTGCTCTACCATGGTTTATTTTCTATTTGTATCCTTTTGTCCATAGATACATCTGTTTAGACACAGTAGAATTTTTTTTGAGTGAGAATTCTATATATAAATTTCGTATGTCTTAAATCCCTGTTGAGGTGAAACCAGAAATCAAGTTTTGTCTCAGAGGTTTCACTATAAATATTTTATTGAATATACTCCTTTATAAACATGTTTTTCAAAACTCAAATATGTAATAAACCACCTTTCAAGGTCTTCAAATCCTTTGTGCTCTCATGATCTGATTCTTCTTTGGTCTTTGTGATGACTGTGACAAGAAACTTAACCAGGCATTCATGATGGTTCATGTGATGTGCCAACTTGACTAGACGCTGACTTTTCCTGGTTTGATAGACATTGGACTGATTGCTCTTCCATAATGTAGGAGAATGTAATTGTTAGATAATACCGTCTTATATGATCTGTCAGTCAGTTGGAAGGGGTGTTTCCTGGGGGTGGGAGTAGGACTAAAGAGGGAAATACCTGCCTCCTGGAAACATATAAATGAATGGCTCACAAAGGTGCACTTTGATCCTGCACTCTACTTTTCTTGATTACCTACCCTTTGGTTCTTGCAAAGGTTTCAGCAACCTACCTTGAATGTTTGCGGTTGATTCTATTAAAACAAATTAGTTTTTGTAAATCAGGATCCCTTAAATTTTGGTGACTGTCAGAATTACCTAGAGGGTTGCACCAACACAGATTGCTGAATCTCATCCCCATATTTTGATGCAGTAGATGTTGGAGGGAAGGGGATCCCCAAAATGTGCAATTTTGACAAATTCTCAGATGATAATAATGCTGCTGTTTGGTGGGAATCTGTGTAGCAGATCTCTGAACACGTTCATCATTCTGGTGGATTCCTTGCTGAGAATTTGCATTTCCATCTCAGATATGTGAGATAGATCTCAAAGTGGGATATACTGTTTGACATGTTCATCAGCTGATTCTTATGAATTCATGACTCATTCAAGGATCTAGAAGAATCATTTGGGGAATATTGTTAAAAATGTAGAATCTGATTCAGTGCATCTGGCATGGCAATGCAAATTCTTAGTAGGAGGTTGAACTGGAATGAACAAGTTGAAAGTCCTGATTTTTTGGGGGGAGGGTATCACTGCCTCTGGTGGTTGTGGGCACTACTCAGTGCTGCTCCTGGGAGCCTCTGCTGGATTTGAACCGCCAAGTCCATGAGCCGCAGTCCCACATTCAACCACTTACGCCACCAGGGCTCAGCCTGAAAGTCCTGATTTGAAAAAAAAAAAAAAACACTCACTGTGTTTTTTTGTCCCTTGCGATCAAATACATTTTAACCTACAATTAAATATGGTGATATAAAATAGACAGATATATAGACAAACAAACAAACAAATCAGGTGACATGACCAATTTGATCTTCTTGCCCTGGAGAAGGGTTGTGCTTATCACTATGGGCTAAAAGGACTATGGCAGTAGTCCATAAAAATCTATGAGTTTTTATGGGCAGATTATTTATAGATGACTGTGAGCCAACTCTGATACCTGGCAATCTCATGTGTTTCAAAGCAGAACTGCACTCCATAGACTTTTCAATGCCTAGATTTTTTGGGAAGCATATGACAAGGTCTTTCTTCCAATGTGGCTCTTAGTAGGCATGACTTTCCAACCTTTCTGTTAGCAGTTGAATCTGTTAACAATTTTCACACCCCATGGCACCACCCCCGAGACTCCTAGAGTTGCTTAAAGAGTAAGTCATCAATTATTACCACAGGGGAAGGGTTCACCATTGCAATGAGAAACTCTTCAACTGCCTAATAACTTTAGAGCACTTTTATAGGCATTGAACTTGGATAGCATTTCAGTTCTCTGGTGCTCCTTTCAACTTATGATTAAATGATCAGAAAAGATGAAAATTTAGAAAACCCTAGCAAAACAGCAGGCAATAATAAAAGTTTGATCCATGATGGAAGTTCACTCATCCAGTTAAAAGTATCAACCAAAGCCCACAAAAGATTTCAGTGAACCCCTGAGGAATCTATGAACCTGACCCTCTTCCAGAAGGGAAATAGTGATTATTGAGACAAACTACTCAGTCTTTCCTAGATAAGAGAAAATGCTTTTTAAATACAGTGCCTGCACCCATGCCTTCATCATAAGCAACAAGGCATTCTGGTTTATCCTGATAAGTGCAATAGAGAATGAAGAAGTTCTTATCAGCACTCTCCAGAAAATAATTTTCCACTCTTTAATGTAATCAAAGTCAAATTTATAAAATGCACACTCCATCTAAGAATTACCACCTAACTCTAGATTACATAGCCTCAACAGTTTGCTAGGCTTGTACTGTGTCGGCACAGTAGCCCATTCTCTTTGGGAATATCCAAAGGGGAGAAACGCTACAAACCAGACACTGTCATTGCGTCAGCACTAACTTGTCGCAGCCGCCTGTGGGTTTCTGAGATTGTAACTGCTCACAGGAGTAGAAAGTCCATCTTTCTCCCTCAGAGCTGCCAGTGGCTTTAAACTGCCACCATGCAGATCACAGCCTGGTGCATAACCACCGCACTGATGGATTGCTACTCACAGTGACACTGTCAATGTTAGCATCACTCTATGTCTGTTCTAACAAACACTGAGCCTGGGATCCTCAGTTAGTGCCAGCCTGCCCTTTACCCCAAGTGCTTCTTCATTGTTTTCCTGGTTTCTTTGTTCTTTTTGTCCTTAAATCTACAGAGACTGTCTTGGGGTCCCTTTCCCAAAATCTTCCTTTCACAGAGCTAAAGGTCTAGAGCAGAGATGTTTGGACCTCAATGGATATGGCTATTTCAGCTTTACCACAGAACTCTTCTTCCTTTATGAAGTATGAACATAAATGCCTTTGTGGGTGTCCATGGCTGTAATCTTTACACCAGCCCAAAATCTCATTTTGTCCCCTTGGAACACCTGGTGGGTTCAAACTGCCAACCTTGCAATTAGCAGTCTATCTTGTAACCCACCACACTGAGAATCACAGCAGAATTTTCTTAATCTGTGAGGTAGACACCCCAAATTCTCAAGTGGTCCTGTCTTAGTCTAGAGTATCTTGAAGAGTAGAGACAATGAGATATGTATATATGAATATGTGTGCATGTGTGAGTTACACTAAAACTTTGTATAAAATACGATGCAGGGTCTGTAATGATTTCATCTGGTTATCCCAAAGTAAAGCGCCAGAAGGCAGAGGTCACAGACCTGCTTTTCATGTGTCTCCTCTCTTGACCTGTTCTGAACACCTGCCTTCCAACAGCACTCTCATTTTCTGCGGGGTTTGATAATTCATTGCATGGAGCACACAGCACGTGCAAAGAATCGCATAGGACCGAGCAGGGCTTTGTTCTGTTGTATATAGGTTAAGAGCGTCTTAAGTGACTAGACTGTCTCTAACAATAAAAACAATAACAAATTAGAGAAAGTGAGAGCCCCAAAATTCATTTACAGGGTTCCAACTTGGATTAAACTGTTATTGGATTCCTTCTGACCAACTAACTAAAGATGTGAAAAGTCTCACCCACAGGCAGTGTGCATTCGAAAGTGGTTTACCTCCACAAGCAGGCCCCAGCCTCCCCACGCCAGCCCAGGGATTGGCAGCCTCCCTTAGGGGCTGGCCTGGGTGTGTCCTTGATAAACTCAAAGCTCATTGCCATCTGTCTACTCATAAGGACCCTAGGAAGCAGACTAGAACTGCCCCTGTGAGGTTCTGAGACTACAAATCTTTACAGAATAAGCCTCACCAAATAACAGACCTTCTGGTTAGGGACTCAAAACATCATCTACCACATCAGCTGGATTTGACAGAGATTGTCCTGGCTTGAGCTTGTAAAAACTCTGTGTCCAACATAATCTATGTGTCACTATCCTGGTTCTGTTCTGTCCTGACCATGGTTCTTTCTCTTCCTGCTTCTGTTGCCCCATATGTAGCTGCAATCTGTCACCAACTATGCTTTTAGCAAATCTCAGCAAACTCTGGGGTGCCCGTA